>LOEQ01008223.1:47907-64737 GCA_001685075.1 Bramus lutescens
TATTAACCAATGAAAGTAACACATAGACAGATGACCCTCCTACATCAAGAAAAGGCCCACGTATTATGGTATCCATTCACTGCTTGCTTTAATTTCTTACTTAGAATTCCTTGTTCAAGATTTCATTGATGCGAAGGTGATTCTAGAAAACATCAGCATTCGTGTTCCCTTGAGAAAACACGTTAGATACCCATCATACCTAGAAAGCAGAGGCCCCAGGCATTGTATGATGTGTTCCCACCTTCCTTGATAGATGTTGTAACAGAGTCTACAGATTATCATTCAAAACCAGGATTGTCATTAGTTCAGTTCTACATTCTTTTTTAATTTCCACCAGAGTTTGAAACTCAGTGACAGTCACAAATAGTAGCAGACAGTATGTCTGTCAGCTTGAGAACATTGATTGAAGAATGGATGCTTTCAAACAAGAAAATCTTTCCAGAGAAGAAACCATCTACCTCTTACTACAGGCAGGGCTCCCTTATAAGTCTTTCATGAAAGGCTTCAACTGAAGTCCAAGTCATATTCCAGAAGAAAAACATCTTAGATGCCCTTTAGCTAGGGAGGCTGTAATCTGTCACTTACAGGCATTTCATAATGTTCATTTCAGGAATTTGGAGGAAGCATCTTTCCACACAGTCTTCTCTCTTTCTCTGCACCATTTAATCTATTGCATTAAAATATAACTCTGCAGCTGGCAATTAAGGGCTGCTGCCTAACACTCTGGGCACACAGTACAGGGACTTGACTTTACTTTCTTAGTACCTTTGGTCTCTTCAATCCAGTTATTCTCAGTTTTGCTATGATGTGCCAGAATTTTGTAAATTATAGCACTGATTGACTGCCAAGAACTATGTACCCATCACAGCTTTATTTGGGCAGTGTTTTTGAACTTTAAATACAGTATCTGTTTCTGTAAGTACACCCTTCATGAGGGAGACGAATGTCTCTTTTTTTGATACTAAGCAAACAGCTTGAGCAAATGAGTAGTGTGTTGACTAATGTCTTGAGAAGAAGAACACTTTTGAAGGGTTCTTGTAGAAAGGGGCACTTCTTTGTAAGACAATGCAAACCCCAGTCATATTCTCTGAAGTGTTAGATGCTTACCTGAGAGACAGACCCTATACACTACTGAAATGATTTCTGGAAAAACTCAAACAACATAGACTCAGGGCTAAAGCAAAATTGTAAACAGAGAATCTCAAGGGAATGGAACCCCTGGAGTTTTAAAGACCGATTAGAGCATGGGGCACTTGGAAGACTGTGGCAGGGGGATCAAGAATTTGAGGACAACCTGGGCTACATAGTAAGTTTAAAAATGCTTGAACATTTAGGGAGTCCCTGCCTCACAAATTAATTATGATCATTGGAAAAAGACAAACTAAAGTAACTAGGTTTTGAACTCTCCTTTGAAATTGAGAAGATAGGGTGGAGAAATGACTCACTGTTAAGAACACTTGCTGCTTTTGTAGAGGACCCGGGTTAGATTCCCAGTACCTACATGGTGGCTCACAACTGCCTATAATTCAAGTCCCAAGGGATATGATGTCTTTTTCTAACCTCTGTGGGCATCAGACATGCATATGGTTCATATAAATGTGTGCATGCAGGGAAAGCATTCATGTACTATAATAAATAGAATAGAAAAGAGACTAAGGGGAGGTGACTGGCTTTCCTGCGGATCATAAAAAGGACAAAGACGCAAGTTCAGACACTCCCTTGATGTATGATAGGACTGACTGACTAATGATGAACCAACTTAACATTTGAAAAAAATATAAATTGAGAAAAACTAAGTTCATTTAACTAATGCTGAGATCATTCTCTGAACTGAGAATGCAGTTTTGAACAAGGTAGCTAAGAGTCACTGCCTCTCCCAGGAAGACTTCCAAGTCATTGAATGACACCTACCAAAAGAACGAGGCTTCTTCACTGTGAACTTAGAAGCAGGATATGAAAGGGCCTTTCATTTGCATGAAAGAACGTCGTGACTTTGGAAACTGCACATTATGGCGGTTGTTTATTGCTTGTTGGAGGAGGGAAACTCAAACTGATTCATTTGACGGCATTTTTCCCAGCTGCAAAGGCTGAGAAGGAGAGTGCTCTGAGGGAAAACAATTTGAAATCCACCCTGCACCCTTTGCATTCCAGTTTTTAAAGGAGGGAATTGAAACTCATAAATGGAAAGCCCCTTCAGTCTGGGCCATACATTTAGTTAGAAATAGTGACTTAGTACTATGTCTCTCAACACTCTTTCTTGCTAGAGAGAAAGATCAAGGATAAACAAGAAAGCATAATATCAGCCTTATGTCTTTTGGGACATATTTTCTAGGTCCTGAATCAATCAGGTAGAAGCCAAGCCATCACCAGCCAGTCCCCTGAAGCCTCTCTCAAATCTTTGGAGTCTTCCATTCTGAATAAAGAAACAGAGAACTATCTAGACAAATCTGTAAGTTTTAAGATATTTGAAATCACCATCTTGGTAGTTCATTTCGCTAAGACCCACGGGAAGGAGGAAAATGCTATTGTGACTTTTTGGCAGGGTGAATACATTATTACCAGTTCCCATGAGAAAAGTTTCGAGTGTAAAATCTAGCGGTCATCCTCATAATGCTGATTGAGAACCACATGGGCTGGTGGACATGTTAATTAAAATTGGGCTGTGGTGACTATTTCATAATATATCCACCTTGAATAGTTACATTCGTATGGATCTTGGTAAAGCTGGAGAAGATAATGTAACTAAAGGCCTAAGACAGAACTGTGCCATGCAGAGAGCTATGTAAATCAACCCCAAAATGCACAGATCAGCATGTTTCCTTGTTTTGTGTTATGTGCTCTGACACTTCCAATTCTACTACTCTTGAGTCACTAAGCGGTCTGTGGTTGATGCTGATGCAGGAGAGGAGACTGGGGTGGTAGCAGAAGATAAAAGGGGCATAAGGACTTGTTCCACTGGAACGTTCCAGTGAATCTTCTCCTTTCAATGGAAACATTGTCAGCAAACATTTTCTTTCTTTCTAAGAAAGAAAGAAAGAAAGAAAGAAAGAAAGAAAGACTTTCTCTCTCTTTTTCTTTCTTTTTTTTAAAACATTTTCTTCATCTATTCCTTGTGATTAGCCAAAGGGTCTCTGACTGCTTTTGTTCTATGTGTAACAAGGATCTTCCCCCACGGGCATCCCTCTGTTTCCTTACCTTCAGGGTTTTATCTGTTAGTGTGTCATGGAGTCTGAGAAACAAGTTGTCCAAGGAAGATACTCTTTACAGTTTTTGCTTCTGTGAATACTTGTCCGGGCCTGTTTTTTTGAGAGCAAAGCAAACAGCCTGAAAAGCTTGTTTCTTCCAAGCACTGTTCCTTTGAAACTTTCTTTTGCATATCGGTCTGGTTTCTCTCCTGTGGGAAAACATTGCCAAAAACTTAACAGAGCTGGTCTGGTGGTCTGCCTTGTAGGTGCTGGGATTTCCCAATAGTCCTCCATTCATTTGAATCTCCTGCAATTTTTCTAATTTAATTAGCATGTTTTCATTTATTTTACACACTAATCACAGTTTCCCCTCCCTCCTCTCCTCTTTTTCCTTCCCCCCACTCCCATCTACCCCCCTCCCCACCCACTCCTCCTCTATCTCCATTCAGAAAGGAGCAAGCCTCCTATGGGCTTGAACAAAGCATTGGACAACAAGTTGAGGCAGGACGGAGCTCCTCCTCCTGCATCAAGGCTGAGCAAGGAAATCCAACATGAGGAACAGGTTCCTAAAAATCAGAGAAAAAAATCCCAAGACCAGGTGGTTTTAGCATAGAATTCTACCAGAAACTCAAAGAAGAGCTAGTACCAATACTCCTCAGATTGTTTCACACAAATAGAAACAAAAGGAACATTGTCAAATTCTTTGTATGTGGCTACAGTTACCCGGATACCCAAGTCACACAAAGATGCAACAAAGAAAGAGAATAACTGATGGAATCTGCCCTCTGTCCACACGTCTTGTAGATTGACCCTTGACTGAGGTCACCACACATGTTTGTTCACATGCATTAACAACCAGAAGAATTCAAGAGACTAAGTGACAATATTGTTTCACGATAAAAGTTTTCTGTGGGCTCCTATTTCTTAAGGAATTTTAAATTATGAAAACATACAGCAAACCATAGTCTCAGAGGATAAAATATTCTAATACCTTGAGCCAGAAAGACATTTTTCCCTTAACATCAATTTTACCATTGACTCTAGAGACTAAACCTTAACAACAATTTATTTCACTAGAGAAGACTGAGTGGCTTTTCCTACTGACTATTAAATTGAATAAATACATAAATATAATTTTCTTAACTGTAAATCATATAAGATGGTTTAGACATTTTTGAAACACACAGAAAAGTTTGATAGTGCTAATATTCTTGTACTATATGTAATACTTTAAATTTTATGCTAGTAATGTATGCTCATCTTATTTTGCTATTTTCCCCAGAAGCTCATTTGCAAGTACAAGGTAACAAAGTCCTTCAATATATACTCACTGAATTAAGTAGAAAATGTGATAATGAATCATCAAACTAGAGACTGGTAAAAAAAACAAGGATAAAATGACTTCTTTGATTTTAATACAGTATTTTAAGAACATATTACACAAGGAAATAATTTTGGAGTAGTTGAGGTTTAGACAGATGCTCTCTTGGTTTCTTGGAAGAAGAGATTCAGATGAGAACATCACAAAATACTGTTTTTAGAGGGTTCTGAGGTCTACCTTTAATCCCTTTGATGATACTTTTGTATGGCAAAAGGTAAACTGTGTTACCTTATTAGTTTAACAATGAATTCTACAGCCCCATCCTTGGTTTCATCCTTAGATAATGTTTCCTTGGCAATGCCCTGTATTTGATCTTTGTTCAGAAGCTAATCAAATATGGTTTCCCCTGATCAGCAGAGAGCATGGTCCCAGGGGTTGCCTGAATCTTTGAATTGTGCCAAACTTTTTATTTACTGTTCTTACATGTACATCCATGCCTTTGATAAATTTCCAATTTATAACTTATGCAGATAGATCAACAATTTTAGAATAGAATAATCATAATTGTACTATAATAAGTTATAAGAATAATCACAACTATATTATAATAAGCTATGAAAATATGGTCTCTCTTAAACACATATTTCATGCTCTGCTCATACTTCTAGTGATGATTTGAGGCAATGCAATGCCTACACGATATCATGAAGTGAGTTGAATGACTAAGCACTTAAGATCTGGTTGTAACTTCTGCATTTGGAGGTAGTACAGCCTTCATGACTTCAGAGATTAAAGATTTGTTCCTGTTATAGACCACCACAACCTCAGCATACATGCTTTTCCTTTCCTACCTTGGAAACTGCAACTTTTTAAGCGAAAAGTAAAACCTTACAGCGTCTCTCTAGTATATTCATATTGCCAGCTCCTGTGCTTTGAAGCCATCATTGAGTAAAA
Source organism: Bramus lutescens (assembly GCA_001685075.1). Classification (NCBI taxonomy): domain Eukaryota; kingdom Metazoa; phylum Chordata; class Mammalia; order Rodentia; family Cricetidae; genus Bramus; species Bramus lutescens. The sequence goes on from LOEQ01008223.1 coordinate 53,368, forward strand.
TAAGGCCACGTGAACACAGGTACTATGATACAACAACAATTGATCTCAAAATCAGTAGTTCCAGAATGATGAACGGGTGAACATTATAAACAATGTGCATATTCTGGATAAAGATAATTCAGGTTCTATGTCAGACTGTATGATTTCATCATGCTATTTAGGATGGTGTGCAGTGTGAAGCCTTGGGGTAACATTCTTTGAATTTTCCATATAGTATTGTTGAACCTCAGTTACACATGGCTGACAAACTGCAGAAAGTAAAATACTCACTTCCTAGGTCATAATGATTACATTTAAAGTGCCCAGTATCCACATGTGGCTACTGCTTACCCCATTAGTTACTGCAGATACAGACCATTGCCATCACTATAGAGTGTGTCACTGGACATCACTAGTGAAGCCAAAATCAATCTGATCTAATGTAAATAAATATTTATTTTGCTTCCTTCCTTATTTGTTAGGTTCTTGACACATGGTCTTACTATGTGTCCAGGCTGGCCCTGAACTTATGGCAGTTGTTCTGTCTCAGCTTCCCAGATGCTTGAATTAGAGAGGCCACAATATCATGTTTCTTCTCGCTTTAAACATGTTTGCTTGCTTATCCTACACACCAAAAAGATTTTACTACTAAGGGTGTATTACATACTTCTTCAGAAAATTTGTTAGCATGTGTCATAGTAAAGAATGCTATAAAACATGACTCTTAGTTTTTTTATGTCACAGAGCCTTATTAACTCTACTTAATGTCATCATCTTTTCTTCCAGGTAAGTAAGTTCATATACTAAAAATGTGTTCAGATCGGTTCTGGAGTAGGTGACGGTGATCAAGTGAAGCATACCTAGCACACAGTGAATTCTATTTTCTCAGTGACTTTAGTATAATTCTGAGTATAAAATATTAAGAATGCAGACCAAAGTACAAAATCAGCAAAGAAATAAATCCAGTCCTTTTGACTGATGTCATAACATAGAACCAATTCATCTGCCAATTCAGATTATGCTGCATGTTGAATGATTGGATTCTATTTTAGCAAACTGGCTAAGTTTTCCATCAGTCTCAACCTTTCCTGAATAGTAAGAAACCTTATGGAGGGAGGAAACGAACACTGTAGTCTTCTTCCAAATTCTAGATGTCCCATGGCGTTTCAATGCAAACAATGCATTACTTTGAGGCCTCGATGGTTTTTATTTATGCAGGCATTCCAAGTGAAAGGAAAAGAGACCAGGAGGACCCCTCTTTGAACTATGAGGAAGTTGTGAGCAGTTACTTTAAAAAGAACTGCAAGGAGGGGAGAACTATAAACGCAATTCTGTAGGTATAGCTGAGGGACAAAATCAGCCATGGATTGAATTCCTGATTTCTGAGCCAACTTGCCTTTGTGTGGAAGAAGTACTGGAGCATGCTTTCCAAAGAGCGGGAATCTGAACCATATGTGGACAGAAATAGTTGTCACATTAAACCTCAATTAAGAGACTTATATAAGAATCACCTTTTATATAGAGACCTTACGAGGAAAAGCCCCTTTTGCTCTGTCCCCTGTCTGTTTTCCTTCCTTCCTTCCTTCCTTCCTTCCTTCCTTCCTTCCTTCCTNGCCTTCCTGCCTTCCGTTCTTCATTCCTTTTTTCTTTTGCTTTTTTTTTGAGACAGAACTTCTCTGTGTAACAGTGCTAGCTGTCCTGTAGACCAGGCTAGCTTTGAACTCACAAGGATTGCCTGCATTTGTCTTCCGAGTGCTGGGATTAAAGGCCTGTGCTACCACCACCCAGCTGTTTTCTTCCTTTCTTATCTTGTGGAAAATCTTTAGATAATGTGTATGATTCTTCTTTGCTTCAGTAAGCCCAACTTCCTGAAACACTGAGTTTATCTTTTCCTATCTCTATTTTTGTAGATTGCTCACTAGGTGTTTTATAGAACATATTCAGGTTGAATATAAACTAGAAATGTTTTTGGAGCAACAACTAATTTTAATAATTTTATACATTTAAATAATTTAATAAACTTTATAATTACCAACAACTAATTATTTTCTTTAAACTTTAAAAAAAATTACAATAGATATTAAGTCCAATTCATGTTTGTATCAGCTTGGATGTATTCAACTGCAAGAAACAAACAGTGCTATGCATAGTGGCTTAGATTGAAAAGGCATTTATTGTTGACAAAATAAGTACAGAGGTTATTGATATCTAAAGATTATTTAGTAGCCAAATGAGATCATCACAGACTTCAGGATTTTTTTTTACTCACCCCTTCTACCATTCTCAGATGAAAAGACTGCATTTCATGCTAACAAAATGGCTGCTGCAGCCTGAACTATTACCCATATATATTGCCCTCCAAAACAGAAAAGAAAAAAAAAAGGGATGAGAGTCTTGTCCTTTTCCACATGTGTGTTCTCTTGGGGAATATCTTTGCAGTATGATCCTCCACTAACAGAACTGTTTTCGTTGTCCTTCTGAAAGTGTGTCTTTTCTCATGGGGAACGAACTTCCTTACAGTATGATTCTCCACAAACGTAATTATTTTCATTTGCCTAATGCTAGTTTCCATGATGATTCCTGAGCAATTATTGGAAAAGGCAATCTATTTTTACATGGAGTCATGATTTCTTCCCCAAGGAAAGGCATCTTAGCGCTAACACAGCATCTGATCTTTTGTTAAGAAGAAATGACCAACCAGGTCTGGTGCTGCATGCCTGTAACTCTAGCAGCTTGATAGGCACCAGAAGCAAGAGGATTGTAAGTTCAAGGTCTGTGCAGGCTACAGAACAAATTTAAGGTTAACTTGGGCAATTTATCATGACCCTGTCTCAAAATTAAAAACAGACAACATTGAAGATACAGCTCACTGGTAGAATGCTTCCCTCGCATACACAAGGTCCTAGGTTTCATCTCCAGGATTAAAATGAATGAATCAATGAATGAATGAATCAATCAATCAATCATTCAACTAGTAAGCAAGAGGTCTTGTATTGGGTCCCCAGAACTGCACAAAAAGAAAAGTGAAAAGAGGGAATGAGATCATGGCTACTGATCTTGCTCTACTCATCTTGCTCCTGTTCTACTTGCTTGGGTGCTAATTAATAGGCCACTTGCCTGTCAGTAACCCCAAAGCTCACCAGCCTGCGTGTGAAAATGCAGGAGCAGAAGGCAGTAAGGCTTGAGGGAAATAGCCTGGTGGGTTTGAAGGCCAGACAAACTAGATTTGAGTCTCCAATTTACCATGCATTAGCTGTAAAACCTTGCACAGGTAGTCTAAGCAGTACCTGCCATAAGCTCATGGTGTTTGCTATTTCTTTTCCCCAAAGAATTCTTTTGGTCAGGAAACATCTGGGTGTTACATGAAAGGATAAACTAGTTAGGAAGTAGAGGAAAACTTCAACTGCTTTTAAAATCCTCACTCAAGATTTCGTGGGTCGACTGTGGGGCAGGTGAGGATGGGAATAGGAGAAATCAAGTAAGGAGGGGATGGCAGATGGAGGGAGAGAGGACCAGGAGACACTACTGGAATTACGAGGTTGGGCGGTGATAAAGAAACCTAGTGCAGTAGAAACTCTATGGAATCTATGAGGGTAACCCTAGGAAAGACGACTACTAATAGTGGATGTGGAGCCTGAACTGGCCACCTTTATAACCAGGCAAGGCTCCCAGCAGTGAGACTGGAACATCAACCCAGTCACAAAACCTTCCACCTACAATCTGTCATGCTTGCAAGATGTACTGAGATAAAGGTGTCACAGAACTTATAGATATTCTGCAATACTCATAGATTGCTGCTTAGCCCAAGAGTCATCAGAAAGGCTTTAAGCAACTGATGGGAGCAGATGCAAAGACCCACACCCAAACATTAGGTGGAACTTGGGGAACCCCACAGAAGAAGGGTAGGAAGGATTGTAGGAGCCAGAGAGGTGGAGGACACCAGGAGAATGCAGTCCACAGTATTAACTAAGCAGGGCTCATAAGGGCTCACAGAGACTGAAGCAGCAACCATGGAGCCTGTGGGTCTACACTAGACTCTCTGCATATATGTTATGGTTCTTTAGCTTGGAGATTTTGTTGGACTCCTAACAATGGGAGTAGGGGTAGGGGTGTCTCTGGTTCTTTTGCCTGCTCGTGGAACCTATTTTCTTCTACTGGATTGCCTATTACAGCCTTGGTATGAAGTTATATGTCTAGTCTTACTGTATTTGTTATGCTGAGTTTGGCTGATACCACGGGGAGACATGCCTTCCCCCCCAGGTCCATAATTTATTGTACAAATTGAGTATTACATGATGAGTTGACATCAGCTTCTTCTGGCATGGAACTTAGAGATGAGGTCAGACATTGAAAGACACGGTTATGATGCTTTCACAGCTGGAGTATTTTAGGCCTTAACTTGAAGTATAGGGCCAACAAAGCAATGCCTCCATATGTGGCCAGTCCACAATTCATTCTAGCTGTGAGAGTATAAGAGTTGAAATACTTTTTAATACCAGTGAGCTGGAATTGGGCATCACTTTCAGGACCAACCATGACTTCAATCTTCGCCCAAATCACAAATTCCGCAGCTGATGTACTTCAACAAACCCAGCCACCAGCTCGGCTGGACTGGAAGATACCCCCAACATGCCCCCCCTTTTTTTAACAGAGGAGGAGCAGATCTGGAGGAAAGGAGAGTTGGAGGGGAGGCTGAGAGAAGTGGAGGGAGGGGAAACTGCAGTCGGGATATAACATAAGAGAGAAGAATTAAAAAATAAAAGAAAACAAAATCCTGACTCAGCCTACCTACATAAAAGTCCCCTCTTACATTCTCACATTGTCAAAAGATTTGTAGGTGGTAGCAGTTACTTGGAGAAAGCTGCTCAGTTCTCTCTCACTGTGGCAAAATACTCGAGAAAAGACCAACTTAAAGCATGAAAGGATTCTCTTGGTTCACAATTTCAGTCCATGGTCAACTGTCTCCATTGTTTGGTTACCTGTGGCAGGGCAGAATATTACTGAGAAGCATGTGAGGCAGAGAAGGCTGCTCACTTTGTAATATCCAAGAATTGGGGTGGGGGCAGGGCTGGAGTCTTACAGTCCTGAAATCTTCAAGGGCCCGCTACCAAAGACTTAAGGACCCTCCGATTGGGCTCCATTTCTTAACAGTTTCACAGCTTCCCAGTCTTGCCACCCTGAGGACCAGGTTTTCAGACACGCAGGCCTTGAAGGACATTTTCAAACCCTAACTGTTGCAGCAGAAACACACACACACACACATCGCTGAGTTAGTTTGCTTAAATATTTGCCAATGTTTAATATAGGGAACAAAATCCTCACTAGGTATTCTGGGCAAAAGGAAAGTAAATGGAAGGAGCAATGAAATCAGATGGCCTCTAACCAAGGGAAGTCAGAAAATTTGTATCAATGGTCAAAGGTCACCATGATCTTGTCACACTAAGGTTAGGAAACTTGTTTCTTTGATGGCCACCACTACCAGTGTCACATTCTGTCTATTCCACAATGCTGGTGAGAGGACAGTGGATATGGCATCTCACTGCTGCCAATTTCCTGCATATCCACTGAGGAAAAGAATAATCCCTTCCTGAAGAGGAACTGTTAACTAATGGGATTTCATGGAACTTAAAACCTTCTGGACAGCAAAGGCACCATTTGAGCAAAGACATTATTTGAGCAAAGAGGCAGACTACAGAGTGGGAGAAAAAGAGCTTTACAAAAAATAGAGGGTTAGAGTCTAGATTATATAAAGAACTTAAACAGCTAAATATCAAGAAAACAAGTGACCCAATAAAATATGGGGCCAAGAACTAAAAGAGTTCCTAACGGAATATGGCCAAGAACTATTTTTTTAAATGTTCACCATCCTTATCTATCAGGGTGACACAAACTTAAAATGCATCGAAATTCCATCTTTCTCCAGTCCAAATGTCTAAGATAGAAGCAACAGCAACAAAGATTGGCATGGTTGTAGGGAGAGGAGAACATTGATTCACTGTTGGTGGAAGTGCAAACTGATGCAACCATTATGGGAATCAGTGTGGAGCTTTCTCAAAGAGCTAGAAGTGTATCAACCATGCAATCCCTTATATTACCACCATACTCTCAGAGGACTTTATCTCTTAATACAGAGATACCTGACCATATATATTCATTGTTGCTCTATTTACAATCGCTAGGAAAATAAAATAACCTAATGACCATCAATTATTGAATGAAAAATGAAAATATGGCACATTTACCCATGGAGTCCTTACTATTCAGTTATAAAGAAAAATGAAATTATGACATTTTAAGGTAAATGGTTGGAGCTGGAAATAATCATTCTGGGTGAGATAAACCATTTTCAGACATGCATGCTGAAATTGGAGTATCTCAAGAAATCAGAAGTATAGTAAGGGACCATAGTGGGGAGTCTCAAGAGGAACAGCTAGAATACAGTGGTATAAAGGGGGAAGGACTCAATGGGATGGGGAATAGAAGGGCAGGGCAGAGGAAGGGATAAAAGGAGAGGATAACTAAACTGAAAACTGTTTGGAAAGTCATATGAAAACCCACTACTGTAAAATCTATCCATAGTATGAACCTATATAAAAAGTTTAAATAGAGCTACCTTATATATAGCAGGGTGTTTTAGTTAGGGTTACTATTGCTGTGATGAAACACCAAGACAAAAAATGACTTGGAAGGAAAAGGTTTATTCTACTCACAATTCGACATAACATTTGGATAATTAAGAGGAATGAAGGTAGGAATTCAACCAGGGCAGGAACCAGAGTCAGTAAATGATGTGGAGGCCATGGAGGGGAGCTGCTTACTGGCATGTTTCCCATGATGTACTTAGTCTGCTTTCTTATAGAACCCAGGGCTACCAGGCCAGGGATGACTCCACCCACAATGGACTGAACCCTCCCATTGATCGCTAATTTAAAAAATGCCCTACAGGCTTGCCTGTTGCCAAATCTTATGGAGGCATTTTCTCAGTTGGGGTTCCCTCCTCTGTGATGATTCTAGCTTATTTCAAGTCGATATAAAATTACCCATAGCACAGGGAGACAGTGCTTCCACAAAACCACAGGAAGTTGATGTCTACAGTGAAGAATTATTTGTGAGACATGGCAATGGCTGTTCCACACATGAACTCACTGCAGAAGTTGCTGCATGCACAAGATCAAGCCAGCACTGATGAGGGAGGACTCTTCTCCAGCTGAAGTGCTATTACAATTGATGACTTCCTTTAGCACACTTTCTGCAAGCCCCCAAATCATGACACAGAGACATATTATTAATTATGAATTCCCAGCCTTAGCTTAGGATTGCTTCTAGCTAGCTTTTTTTAACTTAACCTATTTCTATTGCTCAATGTGCTGCCCCAGGCTCACTTACCTCATCTACATACTGTCCACCTTGCTTTTCAGCTTCCTCGGTGTCTGGTTGGCTGGGCTGTCTGTCTGTCTTCCCTTTTCTCTCTGCCTGCCAGCCCCACCTATCCCTCTACTGCCTAGCCATTGGCCTATCAGCTTTTTATTAGACAAATCAGGTGCCTTAGGCAGGCAAGGTGAAACAGCAACACATATTTGCATAGTTAAACAAATGCAGCAGAAACAAAAGCAACACATATTTATTATAGTTAAACAATTATTCTGCAACACAAGTGAGTGCAAAACATCTTTACATGGTTAAATAAATTCTATTCCACAACTTCTGTGAGAGGAAGATTCTGTTTTTTTTTTCTCCTCAGGGATACAGCCCCTGAGAAGCTGCCCATCTTCCAGTAGATGAGCCTTCACCCATTCACATACATGCATCACTAAATGGAATCAATGGGGAATAGAGGGAAGAAAGAGGGAAAGAAGGAGGAGGAGGAGAGATCACATAAAGTTAGAAGAGAAAAATGGTAGTGAAAATATAGGATGGATTGGAAGGGAGGGAATGGGTGGCTCTTATCAAAACACATTACATGCTTGTATGAGATTCTCAAATAATAACAAATACATAAAGAGTGATGCCTCCCTTTTCTGAAGGGGAAGCTCAACCAGTCACATCTGGTTNCTCAACCAATCACATCTGGTTAGGGTGTGGCTGCCTGGAGCCCAGGTAGAAAAACCAGGAGATGTAGGTGTGTGCTCTCTCTTTGAGGTGGCCACCGGACCTATCTGATCTCGGAACTCCCATTCTTGTAGTGTAAGTTTTCCCCTCCTTACCCATTAAAGTATTCCTGTTACTCTTGAGCTAGCCTGGTTACTTATTATATCAACCTAATTCGTTACACTTTTCATCTTCCAAATCTCAAAAATGCAGGCTTTCCCTCCCAGTCTAGGAGTAGGGGAATCTAGGACTATGCTTTGCAAACTTCCTGCCTCCAAACACCGAGAAGCAGTGAACAGAAGAGCTTGTAAATGGGACAGCCCTTAAACAAGGTTTTGTGCAGCTCCTCTAGTCATAGATATTTACACCATGATAACTTAAAAGTATTTGTGGTTGAAAACAGGCCACTGTGAAATGCCTCCTTGTGGTTTCTGGTTCTCTAAGCCTTGAACATCTGGTTGTATTATTATGGTATACATGATGAAAGTGCCTTCCACAAAGGATTTGCTAGTCCAGTCCAGCTGAGAGATTAGACCTAGGCACCAAGAAATGTAAACCTTGCACCAGACAGTATTAAGCGCTGTGGGCAGTGGTGTTAAAGTGCTCCGGAAATATGGAGTTCTTGGGGGAGCTGAGGCTTCCTCTATCAGGACCCACAGAATAGTAAGAACTGAAAATATTGGCTTGCCTGTTGGTATGGTTTATTGTAGGAAAGATCAAGCATGCAGGGCATATTTGATCCTGAGACATATGCTTCTATGTTTGTCCAGGGTAGTTGTTAGTTACATGCTAGACATCCTTATATTCCCAGAATTTGTGCAAAAAACATCCTCAAACCTGGCCCAGAAATCTAGGTATGTGTAGTTAAAGGGATTTTTCCTAAGGGGACGTATAACCAATCTAAGGACCTTGGAATTTGTGGTTTGGGGCTATTTTCTCATTGTGTTTTGGAGCCACAACAACCATTAAAGTTCGAGCCTTTGAAAGTTTAAGGCTAGAAATAATGTATTTTTCATAAGCACATGGGGACAGTTAAAGTGAACTACATGAATAGGATTGGCCTGGGGGAAACGTGTGGAGAAAAGGACGTAATCTGGAGCCTTAAGAAAAACTGATGTCCACATGGCAGACTGATGAGAAACTGTCCAGAGACTGCTCAGAACAGAAGACAAACTAAAGCCAGTGTAGACAAAAAGTTTATGGAATAGGTGGGTGCCAATTCATGCTGAATCCTCTGAACTATAAAACTAGGATGCCAAGAGGATAATGTGTGGTATGTGTGTGCGTGTGTGTGTGTGTGTGTGTGTGTGTGGTGTGTATGTGTGTGTTCACTGCTCACGGTGTTGTCCCTTTAAAATTTGAGTGATTAAAGATTCACTTGGAATTTTGTTATTTCCTTGGGATAGACTTGCAGCATTGAAATGACTGGATCAAGGGGGCTAAAGCCAGGCTTTTTTTTAACTTTATGTTTCTCTGGTGCATTCTTGAGTTTCAGGTCTACTCATTCATTATTTGATATGGAACCAAGAAAAGTCCATAACTTTGCACAGCCTGGGTAGCCTGGGGTCAAGTGAGGAAACCTGCAGTTGAGCAGGACAAAGCGGTGGCCTTCTCTGGCTGGGAAATTCTTTCCAAATGGTCACATTTCAGCTGGTCTCCTCTCCTCGCTTCTTATTTCCACATTATCCATCTCTCATCAAGAATAGCAGTGAAACAGGGGCATTTAATTATGAGCTTCTCCTGCACAGAGGTTTAAGTAATCTCTTAGGCGAGACATTCTTTTTCTAGTTAAGGGGAAGGTACCTGGGAAGTAAATGTGTGGCGAAAACAGTGCTGGATTAAGGGCTGCTGATCAGACTGAGGTACTTAAATATAGGATTTTTGTTTGAAGTCTGAGATTTGCTTACTGCTTCAAATGATAAGGAATAAGTGATAAGGATCCACTAGTTATAGGAGCTCACTATCTAATATGCTCAAAATGACTTGCCTTTAACTGCCAAATGACTTCATTACAAATAATTCCGGTTTTTTTCTTTCTCTGAGCCTATGGGCTTTGATGGTAGTAAGAAGCCTTAAGAAATTTACTTTATCTTCAGTTAGGTGAGAAACTTTGAATAAAAACCCAGGTCTTCAGTTTCAGCCTTCATTTCTTACAGATGTCCCAAGGCAGCTATTTCTTTTGTCCTTAAGATAAGACATTTGCTTCCCTTCTTGACTTCTGCCCACATTCATTTCAACAGATGGACCTATTTCAGGTACTACAAACACTAGCTTCTACTGGGTTGTCTTTGTCTACTGGAGGACCTGTGGGTTGAGTCTGAGTCGCACACATTTTACAGCGTCTGCTCTGGCATGAGCTTCATATACACTGGCATCGTCTCAGAGTGAACTTGACTCTCTTTCCTGATTCTATAATTTCAGGTGGCCCCGTGTGTGATTCCAAAAGCATCCCGAGGCTCATTTGGATTGGCTTTAGCCATCATAGCCTAGCCAGGTTCACTCTGAGAGGTTCCTGTCCCTTCATGAATGGCCACCCGAAGCTTCTGCTCTGGTTTGCGTTCTAATAGCACCCCTTGCATGGATTATTCCAAAGCAACGCTTTGAAATAATGTGCCCATACTTGTGGCTTTTCTTGCTGCAGTTTCTGTTCTTTTTTATTGTAGGATCTGGAGACTCACCACTAGAAGACGATGGAGTCTGGTACTCACACTCTCTCTATAAAGGTGAATGCTTTGCTTATGTGCTGACAAGGACCTGCTGATGCTAGGCGAATTTATCTTTAAGGCTGTGCAGAGCAGAGTGTAATAAAGTGACCAGACAACACATTGGAGTTCTAATTCTCTGTCCAGGAAGATAAATGTCTAAAAAAATAAATGCGCATAGGCGCTCATCCTTCCGAAAGAAAAACGAAGGGAAGAAAAAGACATCCCAGAAGTGCTGCCTTTCAGCAGCCCGTGGTCATTTTATTCTCCTACATTTCTTTACTCTCCTTACTTCTGCAAAGGCAAGCTGTAGCTGATGAAAGTGAAAATCAAGGCTGATTCGGACATTACAGCTAGAACTGTTCAGAGCAAACCCCTCAAGGTGAACTCTGCACCCAGTGCTGCTAAAGTCCAGAGCAAATGGAGAATGAGAAACTTGATTTTCATGAGGTCATCTCACGCTCTTTCTGAGCCCAGCATGGCTCCTAAAATGATAAAGTGTGTTGTTGCTCCAATGAATTTGAACTTAATAGTAAGAAATCCAGCTCTACACATTTGCACCAGTATCCGTTCCCAGCAGGTATATAAAGCCTAAGCCAGA
>LOEQ01008224.1:21097-37787 GCA_001685075.1 Bramus lutescens
CTTAGAGTCCTCATTGTTGTCTAGGTTCTCTGGGATTGATCTAGTTGGATTCATCCCAGAGATGTGGGTGTGGTTCAACATACAAAAATCTGTCAATGTAATCCACCATATGAACAAACAGAAAAACAATAAAAAAACACATGGTCTTCTCATAAGATGCTGAAAAACTTTCAACAAAATACAACATCCCTTCATGATAAAGGTCTTGGAGAGAGCATGGATACAAGGAATATACCTAACCATAATAAAGGCAACATACAGCAAGCCAACAGTCAACATTAAACAAAATGGAGAGAAACTCCCAGTGATCCCACTGAAATCAGGAACATGACAAGGTTGTCTTCTCTCTCCATATTTATTCAATATAGTTCTTGAGGTCCTAGCTAGAGCAATAAGACTCCAAAAGGAGATCAATGGGATACAAATCAGCAAAGAAGAAGTCAAATTCTCACTATTTGCTGATGATATGATAGTTTATATAAGCAATTCAAAAATTCTACCAATGAAGTTCTACAATTCATAAACACTTTCAATGATGTAGCAGGGTGCAAGATAAACTAAAAAAAAGTAGCCCTCCTGTACACAATTTCCTTTTCAGACTGTTTTATTATCATAAAATTTGTGGTTTTCTAGATTTCATGTCTATTGAGATTCAGGAAAGACTCTTTTCATTTGTGGGTAGGAGAAGAAAGGGTTCATTTCCCCTTGCAGTTTCAGGCAATAAGGCATAATTGAGGGATGCCAGGGAAAGAAAATAAACAAGCAAGAAATGGGAAACTGACTTTCCAAAAGCTTTTACATCTCTGAATTTCAAGTCATTGGAATTTATTGTAACATTAGCCTTCAGTGTGCATTTGTAGTTGCCTTGATGAATTATCCAATAATTTTCGGTGGAAGACTGATTAGATTAAATAAGGTTCCTTGCCTGTTTATTTACAAGTCAGTAAGGTGGTATTCCACATGTTTAGAACCCCTTTACTTCCAAGGTACCTTGATTTCCATCACTCAGCCTGTAATATTTTGTTTATTTATTTGTTTTCTCCTTGAGACAGGCAAAAGTTTTAATTCACATTAGTTAAGGTGCCTTCATAAAGGGGTGTGTTTCAAACACAGTCTGTTCAAGTTTTTACTTGGATAGTGCCTCCCATTTTTGTTTGGTTCTTTGTATAAGGCAGATTTTTATCATGTAGCTTAGACTGGTAAGGAGTTTGCTTATGTACCATGCTGGCCTCACACCACACAGAGGTCTATCTGACTTTGCATCCAGAGTGCTAGAATTAAAGACATGGGCTACTATACCTGGCTTTTATTCCAGGTTGTACTGTCTTTTCCTCAAGTGCCTGGAATATCATCTCATACATCAAATGATCCTGCATACATTTTCTCTGTTTTTATATTTAAAGCGAAAATTGGTCATGTATATTTGAAAATTAAATGGGATAGAAAAAAATGAAGTCACTTGCTCCCCATCATTTCCTTATAGGTTTGGAACACCTTTGCATAGCTTTGTTCTAGAGCTTTTGGGAAAGTCAACTGGAATTTCACTTTTTATTGCATGTAATCAAATTGTATATTATAGCATGGGACTTTATATATATTTAAAAGGCAACTTAGAAATTAAGAAAAAACATAATCATCAAAAATGGGGGCTGGCCACATTGGATGACTACATGTAGAAAAATACAAATAGATTCCTATTCAACACCCAGGATAACACTCAATCCCAAATATATCAAGGACCTCAAAAGCAGGCCAGATACCTTAAGCATCATAGAAGGGAACGTGGGAATAGTTTTGAAATCATTGGTACAGGAAAGAGTTTTGGAAATGGACACAATAACACAGGAAATAAGAACAACAGTTAATAAAGAATACTTCATGAAGCAGAAAAGCCTTTTATGGCAAAAGACACCATCATATGGGCACAGTGACAACTACAGAATGAAAATTAACCATTACACATTCAATAAAGGTTTAGTATTTGAAATATATAAAAACCTAAAGACACAGCACAAAGGAAACAAATAACCCAGTTTAAAAATGGAGGACAGGACTAAACACAGAGGTCACGAAAGATGAAACACAAATGACTGAAACAAAAGAAATAGTTTACGTCCTTAGCCATTAGGCAAACACAAGCAAAACTACTTTTCAATTTCATCTTATAACAGTCATAAAGGCCAAGATCAATAAAACAAATGACAGTTCATGCTCTAGGATGTGGGGAAAGGGTAAAACTCATCGTTTGCTGATGGGAATGAAAACTTTTACAGTCTCTATGAAATAAATGCAGTAGTTCCTCAGAAAGCTTGGAAAAGACTTACCTCAAGACCTAGCTACATCAACCTTTGACTTACATCCCTGGGACACTTAGTCCCACTATGGAGATATTTGGTCATCTGGATTCATTGCTACTCTATTCTCAATAGTTAGAAATTAGAAACCACCTAGATGTCCATCAACAGATGAATGGATAATGAAAATGTGGTGCATTTACACAACAAACTATTATTCAGGTGCTAAGAAAATGAAATTATGAAATTCACAAGTATGTGGAGCTATAAAAATCTTACTGGAACTCATGTTCTATCTTACATAGCTGACATTTGACTCAGACATAACCCTATATTGTTAATATAAGTGTTTTGGAATAGGACCAGTTGTTGACAAATAATTAAGAAAATACAGATAATTCTAAATGCATTCTCATTTTTGTTCCATTACTATTCCAATTTATTTTAGGGCACATCTTAAGATTCCTGAATATCCATTTGATCAACTAATTTGAAATGGGGGAGTGGTAATAATAGCACCATTCTTACCAGATTGCTACCATATCAAGGTGCATATTAAAGGAGAAGGTGTCACTCCACACGTACTGGAAGGAGACACTGTGCTCTCAGAAGCCACAAGATGATGAACAATATTTGTTTTGGACTCAACACTAGTAGTTCAAGAAGCCATTTTGATTGAATTTAAAATTGTATTTTATTTATTTATTATATTAATAAGCTATTAATCAGTTGGAACAATGTAGCAGACCTCTTTGCATTTTTGGGGCTTGTACTTTTGGAATTGTGTTAGTCCTATATTTACTAATCATAAAAATTTATCAGGTTTTCAAATCCATTGTATTTATTCCAAACAGCCTCCTCCTATCCAAAACTCAACAAAAATTAATTAACACTTGAAGATACGGTGGTTAATCTGAATAAATTTCTTATTATCAGGAATATCTTGCAGCTCTTGGATATTTTTGCCCTTTTCACTCTTCCCATCAGTCTTTTTTGCTTCCAGCCACAAAATCTGTTTGTTCACACACACATTGTTTCCTCTATCAGTGCTTTAATTTTTACATTTTATAAATATATAAAGCCTAAATTTTTCATGCTAGCAACTATCATATTTTATTTTTATAATAATTATTTCTCTGATCTTGTATACAGTCATTAGCTTCCATAAACCGAGGTATTCTAATTTGTTTATTATTTGATTTTAATATTTCAGCATCTGAAGAAGAAAAGGTATTTCTTACAAAATCTTATGGAGGCTCACAATACTGAAACAGTCTTTCATCTTTCTTAGCGCCATAAATTAGCATACACAGTAATGGGTTTCGCTGTGGCGTTTTCATATTCCTCTGCCTTTCTTACCACTGTTCCTCTGCTGGTCCCCATTCTCCCTCCAACTCTCTGCTCTTCTGCTTTCATGTGGCTCAGTTTCTACGAAAATTCACTTAGGAGCAGCAGCTTGGGGAATCACACCTCTTTTTTTCTCACAGGACTCTGTACTCTATGCCCACATACTGCCCGCTGATATTTCCTGTCACCCCAGAAAACATTGAGACAACAACACATCAGCTTCTAAATCCTAATGCATGTTTCTCCAATTTTACGTTTTAAGTAAATGTACTTTTAAAAATCAGGACAAGAAAAAAATCCCTATAAAGCCTCACAGAAAAATAGTTTGGCAGGTGCATACACACATAAGTATGTAATAAAGCACATACATAGTGTCCAACTTTTGAATTGGAGACATTGCATGTGGCAGCATAAAATGAAAACATTTTAGAAGACCAGTAAGAAAGCATGTTGGGTGATAACAATTTCCAATAATAATCATCACTTTTTGTATTGATTTTAATACTGGGGGAACATACAGGATTTTCATCCTGTGTCCTGTTCATTTCCATTGTTTAATTTGTTATATTTATTTCTGTGTTTATTTGAATTATCAATTCATGTTAAGTACTTTTATATAATAAACCATCCTTGTTATCTCCTTAGATATGTTTGTGTGGATAATGTATGATTAATAATTTTAAGGCAATATTGTTGCATGCTGATCTGGTAGGACTTTTCTATGCATGCTCAGTCATATGTACACCATTATCTGAGTGACAGTTAGTAAATCTCTTTGCGTTCTTATGGGAAATACATTTAAAAATAGCCAAAATCCAGTACTGTCTCTTCCTTTTTAAATCCAAGAATGCATAATGGTTTATTTGAATTTCATGTGTTCAATTTCATTATATAGCTAGCGGAATGAAAGTTGAACTGCCTAGGTTGACATCAAGTGTTAATTGACTGATAGTGTACCTTCCACTGAGATATAAGTAAAAGCTAACTCAGATTCTTCTATGGGAAAAGATAAGAATCCACCTTCTCATCTGGAAGAGATTCAAACTACCCTGGCATGGAATTCTGTCTACTGGTAGAGAAAGAAGAAACCCTTCTGCATTGGTAATACAGGATAGATTCTTGCTCCAAGATATAGCAGTTGAGATCTCAGAAGTTTGTCATTTCACTGGGCACTACACAGCATGCTTTCTTTCTTTCTTTGTGTTTTAACTTTATATTATAATTACATTATTTCTTTCTTACATTTCCTCCCTTCAAACCCTCCCATACCTTGCCTTGCTTTTTTTCAAATCCATGGCCTCTTTTCTTAATTGTTTCCTATGTGTGATTGTGTGTGTAACATATATATTCAAACAATTTAAATATATACATGCATATATAAATGAATATTAATAAACCCATATTTAGTATATAATGCTACTTGTATGTATGTTTCCAGGGCTGGCCATTTGGCATTGGATAACTGTTTGGTATGACTGTTTTTCCCACTCTTAAAATCCCTTTGTTGCCTGTAAGGTTGTTTTTATTGGTTTGTCTTTTGTTTTGTTTTGTTTTGATTATGGTGTTCATGTGTAGTAGGACTGAGGCTCCTGGGCTTTTCCCCATCCATGTAAACAAGTCTATTTTTGTTATCTTTCTTCAGCTCATGTTCTGGGAATCGTGCTGGGTTTATTTTGTGAATATCCTTTCTGATATTCCCAGAAGACACAACCTCACAGCAATCTGTTTGTCCCTCTGGATTTTCCCATCTTTCTAGCTCCTCTTTCACAATGATTTCTAAGTGTTTGGTACAGGAGCTGTATATTCGATGTATCAGGTGGGACTGGATTCCATACCTCTGTTTTTGATTTTCCTAGAGAAGGGGAGAGAACTGTACTTGTGTGTGTAAGACCGAATATGTAGATTGTAGTTAGAGATTATGCTGTCTTAGTAAATTGGGAGTTGTAGGTTTCCCTCCAAGATGCCTGACTTGAATAGCCCTGTGAAGTTTGTATAGTTCCCAGTACCAGGCATGATTTCCCTCTTTCAGAACAGGTCTTATGTCCGATTAGAGAGCTGCTGTTTACCGCAGAACTGCAAGTGCAGCAACTGCAACATTAGCGTTACAGTGACACTCTGGTTATTGTGGCTCTTGCTTGTCATTCCTGGACAGGAATCTTGGTAGCTTCCTTCCTTTGCAAGCTTCCTTTCCCCTTCTGGTTCTGAGACGGCTGGTCCTCAGAGGGGAGGCTTTTCTGTCAGTTCCATCATAAAGTTCCATCTGAATCCAGTGTTTAGAGTACATCATTACTTAAGCACTAGGAATTTGCCCTGACCCCTCACTGCCTCAGTTAGCATAACTATTGCTGTGCTGAAATATGAACAAAGCAAATTGGGAAGGAAAGAGTTTATTTGGCTTACACTTCCACATCACTGTTCGTCATTGACTGGAAGTCAGGACAGGAACTCAAGCAGGGCAGAAACCTGGAGGCAGGGGCTGATGCAGATGCTGCTTATTGGCTCGTTTCCATGACCTGTCCAGCCTGCTTTCTTCTTTTCTTCTTCTTCTTCTTCTTCTTCTTCTTCTTCTTCTTCTTCTTCTTCTTCTTCTTCNGCTTCTGCTTCTGCTTCTGCTTCTGCTTCTGCTTCTGCTTCTTCTTCTGCTTCTTCTTCTGCTCCTGCTCCTGCTCCTGCTTCTCCTCTTCCTCCTTCTCCTTCTACACCTCTTCCTCCTTCTTCTAACTCTTGTAGGCCAGGTTGGCCTTGAACTCACAAAGATCTACCTGTCTCTGCCTCCCAAGTGCTGGGATTAAACTCCACTTGTGCCTGACTCAGCCTGCTTTCTAATAGTACCCAGGATGATCAGCATAGGACTTGCTCCATCCACAATGGTTTGACCCCCCCATCAACCACTAATTAAGAAAATTCCCTACAGGCTTTACTAGAACCCTATGTTTTGGAAGCTTTCCTCATTTGATGTTCCCTCCTCTTAGATAACCCTAGGTTGTGTCAAATTGACTTTAAACTAACCAACACAGTGTCCAAAAGTTATTTCTGTACACAAGAGAATAAGTTTAGTGAATGGTCAAAAAGAGAAAAGAAGAAATCTTCCATAATGATTCCTTAGATAGGAGACTTTTCATGTTCTATGTCGCATGCTAAATTACACAAATTTAAAAACAAAGCTTTAGAAATGTAATATGCTAAAATAACTTACATTATAAATTCAACAATTCACCATATACTAAAATAAAACCCAAGTCTGTTATTATATCCCACATTCCTGAAGACACATTTTGTGTCTGTCATCATTTGTGCTTACTCGGTGATCTCTGCTGACCTTTATAAATGCTTTTGTCTTTTGTGCATTTTCTCATGATTGATTGTTTCTTTCATTAAGTTTAGTGGACATTTGACTGACTCTTCCACTGTACACAGTGCACTTCAATAAATATTCTTGTTTTTTTTTATTTTATCAGAAGGACTGATGAATTAATCACATCATCACATACTCTTACCAAAGAGAAATGATTCTTTTGCATCTCATTCCCCAGGTAGTTCCCGGTTATATGTTTTTATGTGTACCACAGTGCACAGACTTTCATTTAAGGCAGCCTGATAGCCATGTCTTTTATAACATATACTAGATACCTATTTCTTGCTGAATTATTTTACTTATTGTGCACAGAGGGCTGTAGGAATGTACAGCAGTGACAACTGGTGTTTAACGAGTCATCCCACTTGGGGAGCACCAATTGGCAAAGCTGTGAGGTTACTGACTGTGGATGAGTACTTGTTCTCTGACCATAACTTTCTCAAGTGCTGCTACTATGCCGCCCTAGTAAGAACAGATGTAGGGTTCTTTTCCGGGCTTTTGGAGGTATGCTGTATATTGGTTGGGCAAACATATAGCTGTGGATGGTCAAGATGATGATTTCTGCCGAGGCTGTATAGTTTTGATGATTGGAAATAATACTAGAATAGTTTGCATTCCTCAGACTCACATAGGACTGTCATTAGCAAAGACAGCCTTTACACAAACACATATCTGCAGACTCCAGAGCAGAGTCAAAGCAGGCTGGTGGCACCTGGATACAATATTTGGTTGCTCTAGAGACAAATACATGAGGTCATTTTCCCAGGTGTTGTTTATTGATTAGTCAAGGTCAGAGTTTGAAGCAACTTTAGGAATAGCACCCTGCAGCAATGGACCTTTCTGTGCATAATCCCCAACCTCAAGGTTCAGTCACCTGTTTATTGTCTGGGAACACTCACCAACTTTGAACTACATGCAAGGCCATAGCTGCTCAGTGGCTGGTGATTACCGCATTCCTAGCCTAAGAGAAGCTATGTAACTTCTCTTGAGTTTTGAGAGTGGGTTGGGTCCAGAGTTGGGCTGTGGAGAGGAGAGGCAGGAGAGAGGGGTAGCGAGGCATATCCTAATGAGCAGAGAAGAAAGGGCAGCAATGGCAGGGCAGAGAGAGAGAGGAGAGAGAAACAGATTTTATTTAAGAGAGGATTTTTTTTCATGATGAAGAGAAATTTACCATTAAAGAGCACCTGTGTTTCCTTTTCCCCTCTCAGATAAAAAAGTTTAATCTTTATATATGTAAGAATTTTCTCTAAGCTATCACCACATTTGTGCATTTTCTTATTTACCCTTGTGATGACGGGGGGGCTGGGCCCCTCAAGTCAGCTTTATTTGGAACTCATTTTCAGTATTATTCAAATAATGATAATATTTTCAAAGATAATACATAGACATCCATTCCTGATATTATAAAAATTCATATGACCAATAAACACACATACATACATATGTCATATATATATGAATATACATATATGAACATTTAATCTTGAATTTTTGTCAAGTATGTAAATGACAAATGAAAACTTGTACAGCAATCCATATTTCGCAGTCTGGCTTTTGACTGACAGCATACAACATGGGAAAAATGGAATACTAAAAATTCGTGAAAGGAATAAAAATTGCCACAAACATTTTGAGGATTTTTGGAAGTTTCTACTAAGATTCAAATGACATCCCTGAGACTTTACAAATTTCATCAGAGAAATAAAAGGTTCCGCTGTTTTTTTATTCATACTAATTTCTCACACAAAAAAAGAAATCTCTGTATCTATCTGCCAAGTTCTCCTGCAGATAGGGCTGAGGCAGAGCCAGTTCCACTGATCTCTCCTTGGGGCTAAGCAAGATGGTAAGTGTTGAACCATCCAACCACCCCACCCCCACCCCAGCCACTGAGGAGAAACACACAATGTGCTGGTATGGGAGTCTGTGAAAGCAAGATCTCACTTTATTGCATCAGGGTAGGAACACACACACACACACACAAGGCTGAGGTAGTGGGCTGGAGTCTTGGGATGGGGTGAGGTGTAGTGAAGAATAATGACCAATAATAACCTGCCACATCACCGGTGTCTGGGCAGAGGAGGGTCTAGAACAGGCTCTGCTGAGTCACTCCTTTCCAAACTCAAGTAAGGCTCAGCAAGTTACACTGGGCCTCACCAAACTCAAGTTAGGCTTAGGAAGTTACACTGGGCCTCATGAGGCCCAACATCTTTCAAGAGGTCAGCAGATAAAGTGCATCATACTCTTCACACAGAATGCTACACTAAACACATGCAGAAAATATGAGAACTATTCTGAGAAACAACTTGGACCCAATAGAACATGTTTGCTTGTCATTTGAGGCATGGTATTTATAAGTAGGACAGGCATTATTTATGGAAAAATTATTTTAAGTATTGACTATATCAATGGCAAAAGGAGAATACTACTCTAAGGAGACAGAAGGGCACATGCTAAAAAGAGGGAAATATTGATGCCTTGATCCTTGTAGTCATCTCACAGTCTTAGCTATATATAATTGTAATTTCAATTTGATTAAAAAATGTGTTTCACAAAATAAACAACTAAGTTTTAAAATTTTTTAAACTACATTTTTTATAGTTTCATGATAGCTTACATATCAATAACTACAATGAAAACTAAAAGAAGACAAATTAATTCTAAATCGTGTGTGAGCTACTTGAAGACAATTAAGCAAAGGTAGGACAGATTGTGAATTCATTTCCAAAGCCATGTTTGTAAGACAGGTGGTAAGACAAGCCAGCGAGGGTTAAAGAAACGCATCTGGGACTTGGGACACACCTGACAGACTTCAGGCTACATCAAGACACTTTACATCAGTTTGCTAGATTTTATGCTATTTTTTTTTCAGAAAGAAGAAACCCTGCTAATTACTTGATGACTAAAAGTATGTTAGTGAAGTCAGAATGTAAGCAAGCAAAAAACAAATAAAAATGCATACTTCCTTACACTGCAGTGTTGTCTTCTGCATTTACTATGTCTGCATGCTTAGAATTCTTACTTTGGTCTCCCATGCAATAAAATATGAATTGAAATGCTCCCACATTAGCTAGTGCTGATACCAATGGCCATGCCCAGAAAGGAAGTGACAGGTGTCATCATGTGCATTACAGACTTCAATCCCTGAGTAGATGGTGCAGCAAAAACCATTACCAGGATTTTAAATAACACAGTAGGTATAAAGTATTTCACATCAGGACTTTTAAGACTCTACCCATTTAGCTTGCTCTATTTCCCATCATAATTTATAGATTCCTATATCTCTTGCCTCTGAAATTTCTGAGCCTTATCAAGCTTCATGAATAGAATACAGTATCACATAAGTTTATTTAATGAGTCCAATATATTTACACATTTCTGTTTGTATAATAGACAAACACCATGAGATTTCTTTCCACAAAGGCAGATATATAATACTATTTAAAACAGAAATAAAGAAAGGGTGAATTAGAAACAAACACTGAATAGTTCAGCAAATGATACTTTAAGTCTTGTGTGCTTTCCTAACAGTAAAAGCAAATTAAAATATTTTTGATAAATGCTAATATATAAAAAGCTATATAAATAGTAATATTTTTCTATGGGTGCTGAAGAATTTATACAATGACAATTTTGAACAACACAATGAGAAAAAATTTTTATGTATGAGTGAAGTTAAAACCTATAAATAATGCTTATATATTTTGTGTAAGGGGCAGTTGAGTACCTGAACTTTCCCAGTGGAGGATAAGGAGATGTAAATGGTGAGATTAGACATGATGAGAGTTCATGGGTGAAAAGAAGTGTAAAGACCCAACTCAGTTGGAGACAGGGATTAGAGGACCACAAGACTCGCTTTAGCAAAGGGAGGGATTAGGACAGTGTAGAAGTCATGGTCAACAATATGTAGTGTTTCCAAAGGAGACTGAAAAAATTAGGTTCTTGATGTGTGTCCAAGAGATTCTTGGTAAGTGACTGGATCTCCTGGAATGTGGGAGACAGGAAACAATTAATGGGTAAGACACTCATTAAGTCATAGCAAGAAAGAACATATTCTACACAGTGCTTTTGCAACCACATATTGTATCCGAATTGCTTGAAAATGTTCAAGTATTTTTGTATTCCTACATCTGTGTATGTGTATGTGCACATGTGCTCGCCCATGTAAGCCCATGTGCATGAGTTTGCATATACATGTGGCATGTGTGAACAGACATGGTAGAACATGTCATGAAAGTCAGTTCTATCCTTCCAGCATTCGGGTACAGTGGATGAGAAGCCTGATGTCTTTACCCACTGAAATGTCTCGCTGACACCCTTATTGCATTCTTTCCGAGACATTTACCATCATGATGACTATTTGGAACATTTGTTCACTCTGCTTTATTTCCTCTTCAAAAACCTATGAAATATCACACACACACACACACATACACACACACAGAGTCTATATGCATATGTATATATGTATATTTGCATAATATAGATTTTTAGAATTAAAATTTTCCATAAATTTTGAACATAAAGAGGACAGTAATTTAAAGAAGTCAAGGTTACGATTCATTATATTTTATTTTTAATTAATTAATTGATTGATTTTTCATCCAGGCCATAGTTTCCTCTCCTTCGACTCTTCTCAGCCCCTCCCCCATCTCCCCTCTTATTTCACCCACCCACAATCCATTCTACTTCCATTTTTGTTCAGAAAAGGGCAAATTTTCCGTGAGTATCAACAAAACATGACCTAAAACAAGTGCAGTGAGACTAAGCATCTCCTCATCTATAAAGGCTGAGCAAGGCAATCCAGTATGAGACATCGGGTCCCAAAATCTAGTCAAACAGTCAGGGACAGTCCCTGTTTCGACTGTTAGGAGTCCCCCAAGAGGACCAAGCTATGAAACTGTAACATACTTGCAGAGTGCCAAGTTCAGTCCCATGCAAGCTCCCTGTTTTTCAGTTCTGTCTCTATGAGCCCTGTGGTGTCTTGTGGTGTCCTTGACCCTCTGGCTCCTAAAATCCTTTCTCCCTCTGGCTCCTAAAATCCTTTCTCCCTTCTTCTACAGGATTTGCTGAACTCCTCCTAAAGTTTGGTGTTGCTCTTCACTGTTTCCATCGGTTGCTAGGTGAAGCTTTTGGAATGAAAATTGGACTAGGAACCAATCTGGTCATAGGAGATGGTCAGTTATTCATCTTCTGTATCTGCTATTTCTAGGAATCTTAGGTATAGTCAACATCGTATATTCCTTATGTTACATTTTTACTTGGCCTCCAAATGCCCCCCCTCTTTGCAGTAGTTTCTTTCAGTACCCCCAACCTGACCGTACCCTTTTCCTTCCTCACCCTGCTCTCCGTTTACTCAGGAAATCTCTTCTATTTCCCCTTCCCAGAGAGATCTGGATATCCCCCCATGAACCCTTCCTGGTAGCTAGTCTCCTTGGGTCTGTGGATGTTATGATAGTTATCCTTATATTCATTGCTAATATGTACTTATAAGTGAGAAAATTCTATTTTTAATCTTTCTCTGTCTGGGTTACTTCTCATAGGATGATTTTTTTCTATATCCACCCATTTACCTTCAGTTGCCCTGGTGTTCTTGTTTTTAACATCTAATTAATACTCCACTGTGTAAATGAACCACATTTTCTTAATCCATTTCTCATTTGAAGGACATCTACGTAAATACACACATGAACACACACACATACACAAACAGAACAATACCACCACCAACAACATAATAAAAGGAATTAACAGTCATTGATCATTAATATCCCTTAATATGAATAAACTCAATTTTCCATTAAAAAGACACAGGCTAAAAGAATAGATACAAAAACAGGATCCATCATTCTGCTGCATGCAAGAAATACACCTCACCATCAAAGATAGACATTAACTCAGAGTAAAGGGTTAAAAAAAAGATATTCCAATCAAATAGACATAGGAAACAGGCTGGTGTAGCAAAGACTATAACCCCTCACTCTTACCAATGGACAGAATATTCAGATGTAAACTAAACAGAGAAATAACGGTACTAGCAGACGTTATAACCTAAATGGACATAATAGATACTCACACATTTCACCCAGACACAAAAGAATATTCCTTCTCAGCATGAAATGGGACCATCTACAATTTGCCCAGTCAGAAGCCATCCACAATAATAAAAGATAAATTGATACTAAAAGTCTGTTTTCATAGAAAATTGAGGGTACTTCTTTAAAATGAGCTTTATAGCAACTTAAGTACAAACTGTCAACTCATAATTTTAGTTTCCCAAGCATGAAGAACTTGAGCCTTACAAAAGTCTTTACAAATTAGTAACTGATCTTTAAAGGCGTTGTGTCAACAGGTCATTCATTACCTACCGAGCATTCCTTGAAAAACTGAAAAGCATTATGCCATTATGCCGTGCTAACAAAGGTTTGCAATCAAGAAAGATACTAAATTAGTTCTTTTAATCCCAAAATTAAAATTTAGGTTTCTTGACTTTTCTAGGTGAGAAGGATTTTAAAATATTTGAAACGTTAAAATATATTTTACATAAGAGCTGAGACCTATATAAAGATGGCTCCCCCACTTCTTTGACATGAAACTCATATCTACAAAATACCTACATTTCTTTTAAAATGTAAAACTGAACACTCAATATTTCTTTTTGTAGTTCACAATGGTTTCTAGTTGAAAGAGATGAAAACATCTTTACTACGCTATGAAATAAAGATTTATTAAGAATTATCCAGTAAATAGCATTTAGATAGTGGGTAATAACCACAGCCAAAAGAACAGGGTTTCTACAATTCTTTTAGGAAAGTTGTCATAAGAATAGATGTCATATGATTTTAACTGTTAGTAAGTAGATAAATTTTATTAATATGTTCATTTTTATTAAACTGTATTATACAATTTTAAAAAGTTCCATTGTTTGTGGCCTCTAAAAAGAAAAAAATGTCCAGCCACCATAATTTTTACTCCTCAGTAGTGGTAGTTAGAATGGTGGAGGTGTTATTATTATATTATATTATTATTATTATTATTATTATTATTATTATTATTAGACAGGACAGGTTTTCTCTGCCACTTTGGAGCCTGTCCTGGAACTAGATGGTGTAGACCAGGGAGACCTCAGACTCACATAAATCTGCCTGATTCTACCTCCTGAATACAGGGATTAATAGCATACACCACCACTGTCCACCTCTAGCTACTTTCTTGATGATGAAGAAAGTAAAATAAAATATAAAAGATAATTTTTTCTAATATTGATTTTGGGGAAAGATGAAGATTGTATGTCATAATAAGACTGCAATCTCATAACAAAATAAAGTATTAGGTGTTCTTTAAAATTTGTTGGAAGCAATTCTATTTATTGGGACTGAAATTTTTTCTTTATAAGTGAATAAATTTATACCATAACTGTCATGAGCAAATTAATTCAAAGGAGATTGTAGCAATATTTTGCAGAAGATGAGGGGCATTCTTATTGAATTTCCACTGAAAAAATTAATGTATCTGATAAAGTTTCTGTTCAGAGTATATGGCTGAAAGTGTGTGTGGGGGAATAGGAAGAGAGTGAATGGTGAGAGTAGGGGGAAGGGGAGTGAAAAAGAAAAGGAGGCAGCAGAGGGGGAGGGGAGGAGAAGAGAGAAGAAGAAAGGGAAAAGAAAGATTCTCCATAAACAAAAAGAGGTTAAGCATGTGAGTGCAGAGATTGTAGGTTGCATTTATGTAGTGAATAGGAGCATGGGCTGCTTTCATCCCACCCGGCTCCCGCACGGCTAGCTTATACCCCTAAATAACAACACAAAAATTGTATTCATTTAAACACTGCCTGGCCCATTATATCTNTATTAACCAATGAAAGTAACACATAGACAGATGACCCTCCTACATCACATTTAGTAACGTGTTAAATGTTCATTAAAAGAAGAAAATGTGTGGTCTGTTAGCTAAAATAAATGTAGATTTTATCATAAAACAGAAGTCCAAATAACTGGATTGTGTGTTCTGGGTAATGAATGGAATTTGGCTTAATGAATATAGTTTGCCATTTATCATAGACATAAATTTGAATAACGTACTTTTCTTACCTTTCCCAAAGGACAGAAGAGTCTAGTGTGCTTTGTATACTATGATTTGTACTTGCTGTCGGAAAATATTCATGTTAGTCAGAAGAAAAATTTTAGATGCTAGCCTTTTGCTAAAAGTAACTTATTTTAAAAACTCTGAAAACAACAACAAAAATAGTTAAGCATATGCAGATTAAAATGTGTAATCTTTTGCACTAATAAAATGACGCTAAACAAAGCATTAAAATACTGTGATTATCTTAGTTTATGTAGAATTGGATTTAAAGATTTTTGTAAGGAAAAATTCAACAAAATAGGTGTTGTGGAATTTATCTCAACTAATACAGGTGAGCATGACAGAATTACGTTGGTACCATACCCAAAGAAGAAATGATGAAAGCTTCTCTTTTAAAATAATTGAACAAGACAGTAACCTATTTTTTTTCCTGGACTCTTTAACATAATCCCAGAAATTCAGGCCAGATCAGTTAGGCAAGAAAAATAAATTAAAATAATCTAAATTAAATGAGAATTTAATTTTCTCTCTTTTTAGTTGAAATAACCACTGCTGTATTAATATATATGTACATATACTCACAGACATATACATTTCTTTTGGCTTTACCATAATTATTAAAACTAATAAAGTATGAAGTTTTATGATATAAAAGAAATAATACTAATTAAAAAAAAACAGCAGCACCTCTAACAGTATAAAAAACTATCTGAAATGTTAAACTGCATTATTTAACAAAATAGAACATTTAATAAAGGCAATAAATGATTTTTACACTACAAGGAAGTCAGGACCGCGAGGGGTGCGCTCACTCACTGAGACGATGGCACTGATCAAATGGGAGCTCACCAAGGCCAGCTGGACTGGGACTGATGGAGCATATGATCAAACCAGTCTCTCTGAATGTGCTGACAAGGAGAGCTGACTGAGAAGCCTTCCTGTTACATAGACCCAAAACTAAGATGAAGATGTACTGGCTGTGTGGGAGCTTAGTCTATTTGGATGCTCACCTTACTAAACCTTGATGGAGGGGGGAGTACCTTGGTCTTCCCACAGGGTAGGAAACCCTGACTGCTCTTTGGACTGGAAATGGAGGGGGGGTGGGAGGAGGGGAGGGAATTGGGAGGGAGCATTAGGTGGAAAATTTTAATAATAATAATACAAAAATAAATTTAAAACAACAGTTGAATAATAAACATAAATTTTACTAAAAAATTCCAGCTAACATAGTTTAGAAGTTTTGCTAGTGTTAAAATGTCCACACCACTCTGAGTAAACTTCACATACATAAAAATATTATTTTTATGGTACAAAATTGTGAAGCAAAATAACTACCCTCAAAATTTTATGTAGCCAGAAAACAACCTTAACATTTGAAATAATCATGAGTAGCATTTCTGATTTCAAAGTATGTTACAAGTCTTCAGTACTCCAAACAAATCTGTTTCTGTGTTAAAACATAGGTAGAGAGACATGTTATACAGCATCTATTCTAACAGAACCTTGACAATAACACTAAGTGTATATGTTGGAGAAATGATGGTCATAACTTTCAAATTTGCTGGTGGGTCCCAGGCAGCAGTAGGCAGGCAGGCCCACAGTGGCCAGTACC
>LOEQ01008225.1:0-25784 GCA_001685075.1 Bramus lutescens
CTATTAACCTATATTTCTTAATTATACATTACATTTTTAAATGAGCTGGATAAAAACTTACTCAAGAGCAGAAATACATATACACAGTATAACAAAACTGATCTTAAATTTGTATCAATAAACCAAAATCCATACCAATGCAAAGTATCCAACTCTATACTTGTAGACCAGGCTAGCCTCAAACTCAAAGAGATCCACCTGCCTCTGCCTCCCAAGTGCTGAAATTAAAGGCTTGTGCTACCACTGTCTGACCCCTGTTTGATTTCTAATGGGCTGACCTGAATACTGGAGCCCATGTCCAGTTGACCTGAACTCAACAGATGCAAGGTTTAAAAACCCCACCAACTCTCTTTGATGAGGCCCTCCTTGCAGACCTGGCTGAATACATCTCAGATTTACCCAAGTCAGGCTCCTTCAATATTTGGATACCTTGCTGATAGTGGCTGAAGATAAAACTTGCTACCAAGAGGCCACTGAAGGACTGTTGGACCTCCAGACATTGGGATACCGCATGTCAGCCAGAAAGACTCAGCTTCACATGACGATACCACCTATCGAGGATTCAACCTCCATGAAGCTAAAAGGGCTCTGTCTGCCTCCTGCAAACAAGCCATCTTGGGGATCCCAACCTTCCTCATCAAGGGACAGATGCAGGAATTTCTGGGAAGTGTGTGGTATTGCTGATTATGAATCCCCAGATTTACTGAAATGGACAAGCATCCCTATGATCTTACCGAAAACCCAGAGGGCAAACTGCCTTGAACTGAGGTTGGGCTTAAGTTTTCAGGGACATTAAACAGGCTTTAATCTTGGTGCAGGATCTAGCACTACCAGACACACCCAAACCCATCTGTCTCTTTGTGGATGGAAAAACAGGAGTTGTCAAAGGAGTGTTCACTCAACAACTTGGGCCATGGCATTGCCTGACAACATATATTGGTTTTTCAAGACAGGGTTTCTCTGCAGCTTTTGGAGCCTGTCCTGAAACTAGTTCTTGTAGACCAGGCTAGCCTCAAACTCACAAAGATCCACCTGTCTCTGCCTCCCGAGTGCTGGGATTAAAGGCACACGCCACCTAAAAAACAAAACGGACTCTATAGCAGCTGAATGGGCTGCTTGAGGATTATAGGAGCAGTGACCCTGTGTGTTAAGGATTCTGACAAATTAATTCTGGGGTAGAATCTGACCATCATGGTCCCACATGCAGTGTGGAGCCTCCTGAGAAGCCCCACCCAAACTGCGGGAAGATGAATAACAAATGCTCAGCTGACTCACTACCAGACTTTACCACTAAATCAATCTAAAATAACATTTGCCCAACCATCCAGTCTTCATGCTGCCCAATAGTGTGGGAAAGCCCCTTCATAACTTTATGGACATAATATCCAGTATCCAGAACTTCAGGCCAGACCTGACTGATGTCCTTTGGCCTCCCCAGATCTGGAAATGTATACCAATGGAAGCAGTTTTACAAAAGGGGACCAGAGGATGGCAGGAGCTTCTTTGGTCACCATGGAGGAGGCACTGTGGACAGAAGCCCCTCTGCCTGGCACTTCTGCCTAAAAGACTGAATTACTGCACTAACCACAGCCCTAAGGTTGGGTAAAGGAAGGAGAATCAATATTTTTATTGACAGCCACTATGCTTTCATCACTCTCCACGTGCATTAAGCTATTTACAGGGACAGAGGCCTTTTTACTGCTGAAGGTCAGTCAATCAAAACTGAACAAGAGATTCTTGATCTCCTGGAAGGCTTTTGAGGCCCAAGGCAGGTCTCAGTGAAACAGTGCCCTAGACACCAGCAGGGGCAATCAACTGAGGCTTTCCAGGACTGCAAAGAGAATCAAGTGGCTGAAAAAGCAGCCCAAGGACCTTTGACACCGGCAATGCTCCTGCTGCCTGCACTAACACTCCTAGAGACACCCGCTTATTCAGTTGAGGATGGTGACTTCTTCCAGAGCCTGAACAATGGTTCCACCAAGAAAGGATGGTAGTACTCTACAGACGGGTGCATAGTGTCTTGGCCCAGGCTCTGGGGAGGATCCTGGTTCAACAACCCCATGAGAGCACCCATCTGGGTAAAACGAAACTGTTCTTGCTGCTGTCTAAAATGACTCTATTACTCTCCTACATTCTATGCCTCAAGACATTATTTACAGATGCTCAGCCTGCTGGACCACCAACTCAGCACCAAGGTGGCACCAGGAGGGCTGGAAGATGAGAGAGAGGTACAACATGGGGTGTCTTTGAGGAGATAGACTTCACCAAGCTGAGGTGAGGCCTGGGCGCTATGGACATAAGGTACTTGCTGTTGTTAGTAAACACCTTTTCAGGATGTACAGAAGCCTTCACAACCAAGGGAGAAACAGCTTCCATTGAGGCAAAGAAATTAATAAAGGAAATCATTCCTAGGTGTGGAATACCCATCATATTAGGGTCAGATAATGAATCAGCTTTAGTAGCTCAGGTGATCCAGGAACTATCTAAGGTTTGGGGGATTCACTGGAAACTTCACTGTGCATCCCATCCCAAGTTCAGGATAGTTCGAAATAATGAGTCAGATCCTAAAGGAGACCTTGACAAATTAACCTTCAAAACTGGCAAGGACTGGGCAGCACTCCTCCCCTCTGCCTTCCTCAGCATTAGGGAATACCCCTTAAACTCAAGGACTGATCCCATATGAGGTTATGTTTGGGAACCCTGCCCCTCTCTGTCCTAGGATCAAGCCAAAGGCCCTAGCTGAGATATCTGATCTTACTTTGTTTAAGTTGGTACAGGTCCTGCAGCAAGCCCAAGATGGGTTGATCTCCCTGCTCCAGCACATCTACAAACTTTTCACCCTTAAAACCTTACAGCTACAAGCAGGAGACCAAATTTGGGTCATATGTCACAAGAAAGAGTCTTTGCAGCCTTGCTGGAAGGGGCCTATAATCCTGTTACCCTGGCCATCCAGTTGTTGGTGAAATTGGCCAGAATTAAGTTCTAGGAACATCACTACCACCTAAAGCCAGTTCCAGATGGATGGCCCAACAAGGGTAAAGACAAAAGATAGACTGTACAAATACCCACCCACAGGACCCACTAAAGCTAAGACTCATTTCTACATGACTTTCCTCGTCTCCCTAATGGGACTGATAAGTGCCAACAACCCACAAGTGCCAGTCCTGATGTTATGGTCCCTATTCTATACCATGGATGGGATTATGATTGCCAATGTCACCGCATATGGGTCTCCAATGTTCCATGTGGATCTCTACATCCTGCTAGGTTGGAAGGCACTCCCCCAGTCAATATCAGGGAAGCCCATGGATATGGGTATGGGTATCACAGCTGTGGCTTCAGGCACCTTGTTCTAGAGTCAAACCTGGCTAAGCATTCATTCTATTCCTGCCAATGGGTAAACCAAATTGTGGGGGACCTGAAGATTATTACTCCTCCTCCTAGGGATGTGAGACACAAGGGCCATGGGTAAAGGAAAAGAACAGGGATAAAGACATTCTTATTAGGAGGAAGAGACACCAATCCGGCTGATAGATGCAGAAGCTAAACCCAGTACAAATAACTGTCTACAATGGTTTGCAAGGAAGACATGGGGACTCCAGATGTACTTCTGGGGCTAGAAGAATTCTGGGACACTTTATATCATTCAGAAATTCCCCCCTTGGGGTGGAACAGATCCCATGACTCTTTGGCCCTAATTGAACACTGAACCCTGTTCAGGATGGGGGAGGATTTAGGCTCCACCACTCACCATTCTTCCCTCAGCTCTCACAATGCCAAAGGAAGGCGCAGGTCCCTAGCCAGTCCAACCAAAAGAGCTCTGGATCCCTTCTTTAATGTTTACAACCTTTTAAACTCCTCCTCTGCAGAGCTCACAGAGGACTGCTGACCCCAGACCCTGTATTTATTGGACTAGGCTACAAAACAAAGATGGGGATTGAGAACCATCATATCAGAATGGCATCTGTCACTCAAAAGAGCCAGAATCAGCTCTGCTCCTGGAGAAAAGAAGTCAAAATTACTCTTTGCAGCATAGAGTGTCAAGGGCCTTGCTTCCATTCTCTTGCTTATCCTGTGTAGCACTCCTGGTACCAGAGACATTGTAACAGAACCCTTGAACTGCAGCCCCAGAATACTGGACTCTCCATACTTCTCTTGGGACCACCCAGGGTTCTTGGTTTGCTTGCTCCTCGGGGCCCACTCCCTTTGTAGTGTCAGAATCTGCCCAGTTCTGCATCTTAGTCAAACTTGTTCCCCAGGTCTATTATTATTCTGGTAAGGGACAGAGGGAGCATCTCCACCTTTAGCAGACCCAGGGCCTTACCTACTCTCTTCTCCTTACTAATAGGTCTCAGTAAGGCAGGAGCAGCCAGTGTGGGCCCTGTAGATTTCATTAAAGGAGAGTTAAACTACCAGGCTCTGGGGAGTCAAACTGACTAGGATTTGGCCACCCTAGGAAAGTCCATGAGCCATCTGACCTCCTCTCTTGACTGGTTGGTGGAGATAATTCTACCTCAAGTGAGGATTGGACATTCTCTCCCTGCAAGAAGGAGGACTTTGCACAGCCCTGGTGCTAACCACACAGGAGTGATCAACCATCGACAAAGATTAAGGGAAAAGGAAAAACTCGAATAAGCTACATGGGGCTGATCTGAATCCCTTTCGACAGGTCACCATGGATCACTATCCTGATCATGGGAATGGTCGGTCTTTAGTTGCATGTCTACTAATCATGCTATGTGCACCTGAATGCTCGCTTGCTGAACTCTCCCACTTCATTCAAAAGAGGAGCAATGCAGTTAAGCTCCTAGTCCTGCAGGCCCAGTATGGTCCCCTACGCGACCTAGACCTCTGACATCAATGATTTGATGACCCACTAGAAGGGGCAGGGGATGTTATATCCTAGTTAGGATCAGGAACTCCATTTTGCCTCAGGACATTCTGTCCTGAGCTGCTACCCACAATTTCTTGAGGCTGAGCTGCAAATCCCAACCCCCTTGCAGAGGTGTCTAGAATAAGGCTATGCCACAAATGTTCCCCCCTTTTGATGGGTTGGCCCAGAACTGGGATGAACTGCAAAACTACAGGACTCCCTGATAGGCTGAAAGCGTACCACCATGGAAAGTCCCCAAATGATTCTCCCTATATTACATTATGATTGTGTGAGACTGAGGAACTGTCTCCTTGTGGTTTTCCCCTTTAAAACTGGCTGCAGCCCCTACCTCCGAGATGCAGTCTGGATCCCAAAACCTGCCACCTTCCCGATATATCAACTTTTGAAATAAACTACCTGTGTGGTGTATTATTCTCGGATTCTAGGACCTTAGCATTCCCTCATCATAACAATGCCAATTTACAGCGTGTCTATAGCCAACATCCAATTAAACGGAGAGAAACTCAAAGCAATTCCACAAAATTAGGAACAAGACAAGGTTGTCCATGCTCTTCAAGTATCTTAGCTAGAGTGTTAAGACAACTAAAGGAGATCAAGAATATACAAATTGGAAAAGAAGAAGTCAAAGTATCGTTATTTGCAGATGATATGATAGTGTGTATAAGTGACCCTAACAGTTCCACCAGAGAACTCCTATAGCTGATAACAACTTACAGCAAAGTGGTTGGATACAAAATTTATGCAAAGAAAATAGCCCTCCTACATACAAATAACAACCTGACTGAGAAAGAAATCAGGGAAGCAACACCTTTCAAAGTAGTCACAAATAATATAAAATATCTTGGGAGAATTATAGCCAAACAATAAGACGTGTATGGTAAAACTTAAATATTCGAGGAAAGAATTTGAAGGAAATATCAGAGGACAGAAAGATCTCCCATGTTCATGGATCAGTAGAATTAACATAGTAAATATTGCCATCCTACCAAGAGCAGTCTGGAGATTCATTGCAGTTCCCATCAAAATGCCAAGGCAATTCTTCACAGACCTTGACAAGATAACTTTCAGCTTCATAGGGAAACACAGAACCTACGGTGGTAGCTAAAACATTCCTGAATGATAGGAGTCACTGCTGAAGGTGTCACCATTCCTGATCTGAAATTGCACTACAGGTCTATAGTAGTAGTATTGACCCCAAAACAGACATGCTGATTAAGGGAATAAAATTGAAGACCCAAACATAAATCCACTTTTATGGACACACCTGATTTTCAACAAAGAAGCCAAAAATACTGGGAAAAAGACAGCAGCTTCCAAAAATGTTGCTAGTCAAACTGGATGGCTGCATGTAGAAGAATCCAAATAGACCCCTACTTTATCCCCCTGCACAAAGTCAACTCTAAATTTGTCAAAGGCCACAACATCAGATCAAGAACATCGAACCCAAAAGTAGAGAAAATAATTGGCATACTTTTCCTGTTGACAGAGGAGCCTCTGCCCCCAAACCAGGATCTGTGAATATTCCATTTCTTTTGTTCTGTTCTGTTTCAATTGCATTTTCATACAAAATGCCAGACTGTAAGCAGAGGACATCACTCAGTTTATAGACCGTCTAGAATGTGTAATTCTTGGATCTGACCACCAGAACCCCATAAATGGTGTGCAGTCTATGTGAATGTAATTCTAGCACATAAAAGGAAGAAGCAGGAAGTTCAAAGTTATCATTGGCTATATAGCAAGTTCAAGACTATTTCAGCCATGTGACCCCCTAAGGCCAAAATACTATTTCTAGATAGGATCTTCCTAGAGTGATCAAGAATGCTACCCTACATTTTAACATTAAATTTTGGAAGGCAAGCTTGTGCTCTCTTTGTTGTCTCTTGTTTTTTAATGTTTAACTTTTTGCTTAATTGTATGTTTATGAGTGTTTGTCTGCACATACATGTGTGCATGGTAGCCACAAAAGTCAGAAAGGGACATCAAATTTCCTAAAACAGGAGTTACAAGTGGTTATAAGATGCAATGTAGGTACTGGGAGCTGAACCTAGATCTTGAGAAATGCAATCACTCTTAGTGACTAAGCCATTTCTCCAGACCTCTCCAGACCTCTAGCTTTTAGTATTTTGAAACAAGCTCCCCACTCTAGACAAGCCTAAAATTCACTTTGTAGCCCAGGCTGACTCCAAACTCATGGTGATTCTCATGCTTTAGCCTCCCTTGTGCTGGAATTGCAAGACTGAGTCACCACGACTGCCTAACGGTATTTCTTTCTACATTTTTTAAAGATTCTTTTACCGAGGTCTCTTCAAATTAGCAAGCCTTGATCAAGCATACTCTAGATATAATCTCAGGGCAGAATTCTGTGGATGATAGATGATATGCAAATATGACGTTGTGGAGAACCTCCAGAAAGAGGTTTTAACACTTTGAGCTCAAGAATTAAAGGCAGCGGCCTCTTTGAACCATCAAAATCAACCTTCAAAACTTGGATAAGAACAGCTTAAAAGAATCATTATGAAAGTATGGGAAACCTGTCCATGCCTCTGAATTCACAGAAGACTGAAAGTTAACTTGGGGAGCCATGCAGGAGAGCAGGGTGGGAGGAGACTGGCATCCATAAAGTTGAGAATGTTAGGGCTTACTGTCTTTGAAAGTTCACTGCAAGCCTGTAACTACACTAAGTTCTTTGGATATCCATCTCATTCTAATCGGATAAGTCATTCTCCGCACATATGAATATCTTACCCAGTCTTACACTTGAAGAACTTAAAGCTTACAGATTAAACCCAACATCACAAAGCTAGTAAGTGGCAGATGGTAGATATGAACCTGGAGCTGGAGTATAAGCATTTGCATAGAGCAAAACAACTGTCTTCCTTTTAAATGTATTCATTCTTTGAGAGTGTTTTACATGTACACGATATATTTTGATCTAACTTCCTTCTAGCTCCTTCCAAACTTCCCATCACTCCTTCCCCACAACCTCACACCCTTCTATTTTAACCCACTGGTCCAATTCGTGATGCTGGTATGCACATGGATGTAGGACCAACTACCCAAGCATGGAGAGACCACATCCCTGAAGAAAAGTGTCCTCCCTCCCTAAGAGTCCATAAACTGAGATTAATCCCTCATCCAGATGTGGTGACTCAAGAGCCTTCTTCCATCCATGCTAAAGCTTTTATAGCTTTATCATGTGCAGGTCCTGACAATGCAGTACAGCTCTGTGAGTTCATGTGTGTGATGGCTTTGTCATGTCTGAAAACACTGCTCTGCAACAACGGTTCTTAAACTCTGGCCCTTACAATCTTTTTGGCTCATCTTCTTCTGTGACCCCCGGGCGTGGCAGGAGGAGGAAGTATAACATAGATGTCTCATTTAGAACTGAGAGCTACACAGCCATGTGTTCTCTGTACTTTGACCAACTGTGTCTCTCTGTGCTAACCATCATCCATTGCAAAGAGGAGCTTGTCTGATGAGGCATGAGACCTGCACAGATCTATGGTCATCAAGGGAAATATTTAGAATGCAACAAAATAATAGTAAATCTCCCCTAAGGCATGAATTCTCCCTGGCTATGAGTTCTTCATCCAGTTTGCAGTAGCAGGCATGAGTTTCCCACTGTTGAAAAGGCCTTACACCAAGTAAGAGAGTGGTTGGTTACCCCTGTAACACTCACACCACTACCACACCAGTTACCCGTAAATGACACTCATACCACTACTGTACCAGTTACCCCTAAATAACACTCATACTATGACTGCACCAACTGCCTCTGTAACACTCATGCCACTACCGCACTGAGGAGCCAGTCTTGCCAGGCTGAAGCAGCGATCTTCTTTCTCTACCTCTCCCTTCTGCATCCTCACTCCAAGTCTCACTCAAGATCCCAGGGCCCAGCAACCCACTAGGGACACTCTGTGGAACCTAGAGGTTGTGAAACTTCTGGGGGCCCAGACAAATGCTTCAATCTTACTTGTGTTAAACCAAAAGTATAAATATAAAAACAACGCATCTGTGGTAAAAAAAAAAATAGTAGTCTAAATGTTTTCATCTTTATACCAATGCAATCATTAAAATACAACATGTATTCTCTTATTTTTATGGAGTCAGAGGTCTTTCATGACAAAAAAGCATCTGCCTAAGACCAGGAAATTCAAGTAATAATAAGAGCTATCCTTCTTAAGCCTTCAGGTTGGGTAACTTTTCTCATTTAACTTATTGTATTACTTTTCTATTGCTGTAATAAGACACCATAACCAAGGCAACTTATAAGATAAAACATTTAATTGTCCCTGTAGTTTCAGAGGGTTAGAGTCCCTGGCAGTGAACTGAGGCATGGTGGCAAGAATATATAATAGCTCGTGTCTGCAACCACCATAAGCAGGAGGTAATGAGAACTTCATGGGAATGGTGTATTTGAAACCTCAGAACTGTCCTGTGTGACACACCTCCTCTCACAAGTCTCCACAGCCTAGTCCTTCCCGAACAGTTCCACCAACTGGGAACCAAATATTCAAATATAGGAGCTTTTGGGGACCATTCATATTCAAGCCATCATGCATGCTAACAATAATAAGCAATACCTCCATAGCTTTTACCAAGTACCAGAATATATACAAGAACTTTATATGTGCTTTTCATGACACTCTATGAAACAGATGCTGCTGTCTCCATTTTTTTTAGTGAGCATTTGGTGACCATTTGAGATACTGCCCTTAGACTCCTCCTTGAACTCCATTATACGCACACACACACACACACACGCACATGTATACACACATACACACACAGACACACACACACCCATACACACATTCTTTTGACATGTACTCTGGCAGGGATGGGAGCAGTGCCCCAGCCAGAGGTCCAGGCTGACCAACTCAGTTACTACCTGGCCCAGATCCATCCCATCATCTACCCCATCAATAGCTGCTGGAGTACACAAAGGGACCGCTCCTGTGGAACCATAGTTGTAATAGCTCCATGACTCTGGGCAAGAACAGGATATCTGAAAGGAATTTCTGTAAGTGTCTTAGTTAGGGTTTCTGCTGCTACGACAAAACACCATGACCATATGCACATTGGGGTGGAGTGTTATGCAGCTTACACTTCAGCATTGCTTTTAAGAACTGAAGGAAATCAGGACAAAAACTCAAACAGGGAAGAATCCTGGAAGAAGAATGTAGTAAAAGGCCTCTTGTTTGTTCCTGGCTGCCAAGACTGCTGAAATAAGCACACAGAAACTGTATTAATTAAATCACTGCTTGGCCCATTAGATCTAACTTCTTATTGTCTAGCTTTTACATCTTAATTTAACCCATTTCCATTATTTTATATTTTACCATGAGGCTCATGGCCTACCAGCAAGGTTCCAGAGTCTCTCTCAGTGGCGGCTCTATGGCTTCTCTCTGACTCTCCCTCCTTTCTTCCAATATTCAGTTTAGTTTTCCCCGCCTAGCTAATTTCTGCCCTGCTATAGGTCCAAAGCAGTTTCTTTATTCATTAATGGTAAACACAGCATACAGAGGGGAATCCCACAACAGGAGGACTTGATGCAGAAGCAATCTCCAATATGCTGGGGTCCCTTGAAACCGGGCTGCCCTTTCACCAATAGCCCCTCATAGGCGCTCTTCCTGGTGCTAAGCTTCAACTTCTTTACATGACCCCTTCAGTCCTGGACCTTCAACTACTACTGAGGCTGCAGCTTCACTAATGGCCTCTCCTGGTCTCTCACAATGCCAGGCCTTAGCTGCTCTCCACGACCCCTTCATGTCTTCAAAACCAGTACCACCTGGGAGATTCTAACACCTTACCGAGTCTGTCTGCCAGAACCAGGCACAACCATGGCTGCTTCTGGAACACAGCTTCTCTATGTTCTCGGGAAACATTACTCTGAAGATTTCACCTCAGTGACACTGGTCTCTTTTTAAACACCACTCACTTCTTAGCTCCAGCCAATCAGCACCAATTGTCCCAGCAAAACAAAGTTTCTCTTTGTCAGTTCTGGGGTCTTGCTAATCCCAGCTGATTCTTTAGCCTCAGCTAACCAGAACCACAGTCTTAATTCAAAATAGCAAATTGCCCGGATAGAGTTTTAAAATTTCCCTCTGAAACTTCACAAGCCAGGCCTCCACCTTTCACACTGTTCTAGAATTCTTGTCTTCCAAGCTCCCACAGGACATCCCACAGAGCTCTTAACACTCAATGGCTCTTCTAGCCCAAAGTTCCAAAGGCCTTCCTCAATCCTCCCAGAAACATGGTCAGGTCTGTCACATAATATCCCATTGAGCTGATACCAATTTGTCCTAGTAAGGGTTTCTATAGATGCTACAAAACACCATGACCATCAAGCAATTTGGGAAGGAAAGACTTTATTCAGCTTACACTCCCACAGCGTTGTCCACCATAGAAGGAAATCAGAACAGGAACTCAAACAGGGCAGAAACCTGAAAGCAGGCTGTGGAGGGGAGCAGCTTATTGGCTTGCTTCCCCTGATTTGATCAATCTGCCTTCTTATAGAACTCAGGACCATCAGCCCAGCTTCGGCATCACCCACAACAGGCTGGGGCTTCCCACCTTAATCATTCATTGAGAAAAAAATGCTGGATCTCATGGAGGCCCTTCCTCAACTGAGGCTCCTTCCTCTCTGGTGACTCTAGCTTGTGCCAAGTTGACACACAGGAACAGCCAATACAGTGGGAGTCCAGTATTGATGGTGATGCAGAAGTTGGAGGCCTTGAACCAGACCCACGACTCATTGCAATGGATATTTGCAAGGAAAGCTGTTGGGGCAAAGGCTATACTGTGTGACACACTGCAGCTTCCAATGGCACTATGCCAAACAATGTGGTGGAGAGGCGGGAAAGACCGTGGAGCAAAGTGTCACATGCAAGACAGAACTGGAGACGAGACAGAGGTGATGGGCGCCAGAGAAGGCTGCATTTGACAAAGGAGCAGGTCGTGCCCAGAGGGTTCAGTGAAATGGTTTGCCTGTTGGTTTGTTTTTTATTTTAATTTTTGTCTTTTCTTTTCTCGCAGGGAAATTGTTACAGGGGTGGAAGACAGACATATAAAGACTGGGAAGTGACTGGGATTGGGGTGCATGATGTGAAATGCTCTAAGAATTGGTGAAAATTATGTCAAAAAATTAAAAAGAAATTAAGAAAACAGAAATGTATTCTGCTAGTGGGCACAACCATCGAATAGGAGAGTAAAGCATTTTTGTCCTTACAGATGCAGTCTGGTGCTGCCCTTACAATGAGTACCCAATACTTGTCTCCCGTACCATCACCTCCTTGGGTACTTAAAACACTATATAATTTGCAAGATATTTGAGACTTCATTCAGCTGGCCTTTAATTAATAGCTCTGAGGTGTTTGTGTCTTTGTTTTGGGGAGGAATGAGGTATTGTGCAAAGATTTAATTCACTTTATTCGGTACATAAATACAGGGCAAATAATTTCCAGAAGTCTTTACATTTTTAATAAAGAATAAACAGGAATGCACCCCCACAGGATTACCTTAAATACAGTTCACTTGATTAAGCTTTCTAAGAGAGTGTTCACATAAGCCACACAAACAGAAAACATCATGTCAGCTTTGTGACAAGAAAAAACCTACCCAGTTTCCTGTCAGAGATTCTCCCTCTGTCACTAATGACATGAAATCAGTTTGAATGTTTGCCTGGTTTTTTATTTTTCAAGTATAGAGCAACTGCACAGGTGTTCAACGTCATCATGATAACTTGGGGGTAGCTGCCCATATGTTGACTAAAGGAGAGACTCCTTATTGTGCCTCAAGACCCACACTGCTGAACTTCAAGCCACGTCTCCCCATTCCCATCCCATTGCTGCTAAGGCGTTCTTTCACAGAAATAAATATACTACCATAAATACAATCTTTAAGCCTTTTTTATTTTGCATTAAGACCTTAAAGCTATTTCTGGGTTAAAGTAGGGAATCCAGTAAGTGGAGCCTTCATTATTATTAATAAAAATAAAATTTTGCTTGATTCCCTTGCTTTCATTGTTACGATTGTTTCACTTTGCTGCAGATAAACACCACTTGGCTGAGTGACAGCGGACTCTTTCTTTAACAAATCTTTAAAAGATTTCAATATTACTTCCAGGGCAATGATACCTTCCCAGCTGTCTGATTACCATACTTAACAAAGCCTTTTCCTGTGTCAAAGTGAAAGACACAGGCAATAGTTGTCATTTGCATGCACGCTTAAAGCGGCTCTGAGAATATGACCTTGATCTAGGCACTGAATAATGATCTAAGCTTTATCCATCCTGCCTGCTAATCACTTCAGCCACAGCACGGTCTTATGCCAGGCAACTGAATTATTTTGTAAACAAAAAGCAAACTGTTTATTAACTTCTCTACATTGTCGTGTAGCAGAAAGCTAACATGAGGAAATGTCATTGCATGAGACAGGCAAATTCCAGTTGGTGGGTGCTGGTGGGAAGAACGTTATAGTCTAATGATAAGAAAATCCATTAGAGTATTTGTTTCTCTTTGCTTTTATTTGGAAAATGAAGCCCTAGAGCAATTAGTAACTTTCTACCAAAAGCAATGCAAAGGGCTATTAAGAACACTCTTCCTAAAAATAGAATAGTAAGGTAGCTCTATACTGCCGGTATTAATGTACAATAAAATGACATCTCTATTATAATGCATGAATCTGTATCCATTCCTGCTGATCCAGACAGCGTACTGAAACCTCCTACAAAGCTCCTGAGAGAACAAATCTTTCCAAGATCCCAAGGCAGATATGATATTGTTCTCAGGGTAGCAGTGCAAACTGCCCATTGAAGTTAAAAAAAAAAAGCCAGCATCCCCTAGGAGCTGCTGTTAAATACATATTCTAGATTGGTCACACGGACCATTTGCGTGTGAGACTGATAAGAACACAGTTCTAGAAGCTTCCATTTATATAAATCAGAAAGAAAGTAATCATTCCCACTTCTTTCCTGCCTTGGGGCTTACACACTTCTCTAGAAAGGAAACTTTGATGCCAGCAAATACGTAATGAGAGGCAGCTGAAGTCCTGGCTTCATTGACCCTCACAGTATTTGCTTTTCAATTACAGTTATTTGTAAACATCACTGTATTCAGATACATACAGATGCATGCATGTATATTCATGTGGGTATTTGTATACAACATACATGTTCAACTGATGAGTCCTGTTCTAATGTGGCCAGTCAGGACTTCTGCAGCTCTGTCACATGGTCAGAGATAACACTTAATTTCAATTAGTCAGGTTTTAAAGGCAGATTGTGAACCCCATGAGTGAATGGAAATGACCAAAGGTACAACCACCTGTATGACAGGGAGAAAAAAGATCAAACCACAAGACTGACTGCATACATGTTCCTGCTTGGACAGGGAACATTAAAAGAAGAAAGTAGTACCTGAGCTGGCCACCTGCAGCATTGTTAACTAACCATAGGCAAGTGTCATAGATTCGAGTCTTAAACAGCAAATGGCTGTCTTAAAATTCCCTCAGGAGTTTCACAATACAGTTTGATTGGGATTATCATCTCGAAAGTCCTCAGCCCAGAAGGCTCAGAGTCCCAGGTGGAGAAGAGGAAAATGCTGGGCTGCTCTCTCTGAGTCAGGAGATCACAGGGGGGTGGGGGGCGCTTGTGCTTGTGCGTGGTGTGATCCTAAGCACTAGCTAGTGCTGTAACAGAGATCTAGGGAAGAAATCCACTTCATTTGGCTGTAAATATTAAATACGTCATTATCGGATTATTAGAATCCACTGAGGAGTCCTTCAACCCTTAATTCCAGAATGTTTTCATCCACCAGCTGCACTGCCACTGCCAAAGGTGACAGATGAAATGATTCTCACTGGAACAATAACGATAACAAAAACTACAGTCATGGTAGCAGCAAAGAGCGTCTCTTAGATCAAATTTCCTTGAAGTCTGGAACGGGTATAGGATAAGGAGGGAGTCAGGCGTGAGGCAAAGGGAACGCTGGCTGTGTTAGGTAAGATGCCACAAAGAATATCTCTGTGAGGTGTGGATAGAGATGAGCCTCACCCTGGAAGACTCAAAACATCACAGGAAACTGCAAAGATGGAGTGGTACAAAAACAGGAGAGTTAAGCACGGCAGCCAACGTTGGTGAGGGCAGTTATTCCAGAGATGCACCAAATCAAGACGAATGTGCAGGGCACAGAGGGACTGAAGCCAAGGAGACAGTTTATATTCAAAGCCTGAGCTGTGCCTAATGACAATATCGCTATTCTGGGAAGCTCTCAACAAAAGTCCTTAATAAAACCAGCCTCCAGATCTTGCAGAACCCATGGGGATTTATGAAGACTCAAAAAAAAAAAAATCTGGCAAGGACCTTTGTAGACTAGTTGAATACCAAAATGTCATTGAAATGCTTTCTGCATCCAAAATGGCCTCACACACTTGAAGGTGTGTTTCAGAGATGCAGAGATATTTAACTGTTTCATTGTTCTCGACAAGAAACTAATAGCATCAATTACAAAGGCTCTCACATAGTCCAAGCAGACACATGAAGGCCAAGAGATCTGCCTCTGTTTGTTTTGCTGGTATCTACAAATTAAGCAAGGCATTAGCAGATTGTTGCCATCCACCAAGGAGTTCTTCTGTACCTGTCATCCACAAACTGTAGTGTCGATGCCAAGGTGACAGATGAAGTGTCTGGCTGAAGCAACACTACTGGGGTGGGGGCAGCTGCAGCGGCTGCAGCGACAACTTAGGTGGCTTCCTGTGCAAGCATGAGGATCTGAATTTAGATCCCTACCACCTATGTGAAAGCCAAGCATAGCCAAGGAACAAGGATGGGATCCTGGGAGCTTGCAGCTGAGCCAGCCTTTCCAAAACAGTGAGCTTCCTGTTTTGTGAGAGATCTTCTTTCAAGGAAACTGTGCAGAGAATCCAGGGTTCCTAATGTCTTCCTGTACATGCTGCATGTGGGTGGGGGTGTGTGTGCATGTACACCCTCACCCGGCACACTTTTGTACACACATGCATTCACCCCACACACAGAGACACATGCACACACACAAAAAAAGTAAAATAAAATAATTATTGGGATAAAATAACGAACATGCTAGTATGCTGTACAACAAACACAACACTGAGACAGCTGTGAGCTGGGAAGAAAAGAATCAAAGGAAGCAAATAGCAGGTGATT
This sequence comes from Bramus lutescens, assembly GCA_001685075.1. Classification (NCBI taxonomy): domain Eukaryota; kingdom Metazoa; phylum Chordata; class Mammalia; order Rodentia; family Cricetidae; genus Bramus; species Bramus lutescens. Next base: position 16,080 of record LOEQ01008225.1, read on the forward strand.
CTGCATGCTCACAAAACAAGGCATCCCCAAGAAGCTGTACTGAAAATCAACTCCAATTCTGATGCTAGGAGACCTAGCCATAAAATGTAGAAAACTATTCTTCCATAATGAGAGAAAAAATCCAAATAACTTGATCAGGCAAGTAAAAAAGATAGTTAAATGTGATGCTTCGGGATAGACATCAGAGCCACTAATAGCAATTAATGTCTGTGTGCATCGCATTGTGTGGGGGGGGTTGTAATTTCTATATAGTCAGATGATCTATTTTTCACTTCATTAATCAGAAAAACATCATCATTGTGATCAGAAAGAGACTTCATTTTACCTCCCAACCAAGATTTAATGGCAAATGCTTATGACAGGGTCTCATTTCCCAAAGACTTTATCACAGTTAAAAGACACACTGCAGCCCATTAGTCTACAGACTGGATTATTATAATAAATACTTAAAACTACTTATCAAAATAAAAAGCTAAAGCACACTCTGCTAGTCAGCAGGCCTGATTTTTTTAATCAGAGTCTCTCTCTCTCTCTCACTCGCCCGCTAATTGGAAGTGCTCAGAACTCCAAATGACTCGTCTTATTCTTAGTGAGAATTAAGAAGATTTTACACATTTTTTTTCAACTAGGTCACCCTCATTAGACTAGCTTTGAGGGTCCTATTGCATTTTCTTTTTCATAAGGCAGTTCAACAAAGGAGTATGCAGAAACAATAAAGGCAGTGCCTACAGCCAGTAGCCTATCGCACAGCTATCCCATATTTAGGCAGCTGGCTACAGGGGAAGAAAACCAATTTATTTCAGGAGATTATTAAAGCTACTTGACTTCATTTATTTGACAATGGACCGAATTCCTGCCTGAAAAGCAGACTGGTTTGTTTGATCTGTTTGTGTTCTTAAGTATGAGCCAGACACCAGGTAGGTTCAAAGGACTGTCAACATATACATTTGGCCTTTTTGTTTTGTTTTGTTGTGGGTATTCTAAAATATTGCCAGAATACCAATGAAGGCAGAAAAGCTCCACAGTGTCCAGAGGCCTGGACCTAGCATTTTGCGTAGGGTCTGTCTCTGTGTCTCACAAACCAATCAGATCCGACAGCGACTGAAGGAAGGGACATCTGGGGAGGGAGAAATGAACACAGATCCCAGAAGTGACAAGGGACGGAGGAGGCTGCAGTGTAACCCTTGAGGAAATATTCTTCTCTCTGAGTGGAACTGTGGAACTGGGGAGGGGAGAGCATCAAATAGCCGAGGGAGTCTACACCGGAGGAGGCAGGGAGCGAGGGCTCCCCTCAGATGTAGCACCTTTCCCTACCCATTCCACATGAAGCCTGAAGGCCACCAACGCACTAGAGTAATTCTTGGCTTTCAACAAACTTGAGACTTCAAAGACAACCACGCTGAACCCTCCCAGAACCGACCATCTGCCAGGTCCTTCCAACCAGGTCAAAGGTAAACTGTGCTGTGGACTGAGATAATTGCTTCCGCAGGCTGAGCTAATGAGGTTTGTTATCTCATTATCAACCAAGCTCCCTTAACATGGCCCCAGCAGATGACTCCAAAGACCCATCTCCCAAACCAAGCCAGAGCACACAACTTAGGCATTGCTCAACCACAGTCACAGCTTCAGAAATCGTGATGGATGGAAGACAAAGTCCTGAGTTTTATGCAGACATAAATCCACACGGCCAAGAGAGCATGGCAAAATAAAGACAGTTTTCATGAACGGAATGCGAGACTTTAACATCCTTTCCATTCTTGTATTTGAGCGTGAACTGTGCCTGAGTTCCCTGCTGGAGGAAGAGTACTGTATTTCTAACCACACCCTTGCATGTGAGGGGCTCCTCCCACAAGGAGCAGAGCAGGAACCAAAATGCGAAATGGAAGGGAAATTTTGCTGTTGCCAGGGCCAAGATAGAGTTAGAAATCCTTATTGGAGAAGTCAGTCACTTCATGGGTTCACCTTTGACTTAACCAGTCGTGCTTGGTTATCAGGATGTCTACCACGATCGCATACCTACCGAGTCTTGGGAGTTCTCAGAGAGAAGAAGCCTAGCTCTGCACTCTCGTCCCGTGTAGGAAGGATGCTTGCTCCCTCTTCTTTCCCTTTAAAACTACCCTCTCCATTCTCAGCTTAAACTGGTCCCTCAGTATTCGTGTTTTCTAACTGCCCTGTACCTTCTCATATGCTCTACCCTGTTGGCTCATTCATCTTATACTAAGCAGACGTCTCCACACCTGAGTATTTGTCCCCTTAACACCTTTGCACTTTCAGAAATTTCTATGACGTCTCTGTCATCAGCGAACTTAGTCTTTCCCCATCATCTCACTCTGTGAAGCTGTAAGGTCTGGAGAACGAATACGTCGAACCAGTAACAGCACGGTGCCTGGAGCGCTGTAGTAGCTTACACGTTTGCATTGCGTGCATCTGAAGCCGCGAAAGGTAGACATCTGGTTTCTCTTTAGTAGATGGCTGTCCTGCTCCTACTGGATAGACGCTGGGAGGCAGTGATTTCGTTGCACACCTTTGTCTCTTATTCCCATGGATATCGCTTTCTTCAAATTTATCAATTTCTTCACTCAAAAACTTATGAACACTCAGGGTTCCTCATGGATGATGTCAACCCCTGTGCACCTTCACTACGTAAGCTCTCCTTGTCAAAAGAAGAGGAAGCCAAAGTCTTCCTAGTTGCTCTCTTAATAATGTTGAGTGTAAAAGCAGACATGTGCAGGCCTCGGAAGTGCAAGGGTGACTTGGGAATAAAAGCTGCTTGTAGCCTGGGGGAAAAATGCCAGGTTCCAAACAAAGCTTCCGGCTCAGTGATCACATCACTTTGTGAGCCTAATGTGTTCACATCCCAATCTCAGAGTCAGGCTTCTGTGGCTCAGATGGAGGTGGGAATAGACAGCAGCTGGTACCAGACCAATACAGAGGCTGAGAAAGTAAAGTGTGAAAGGCTGGTAGCGGCCAACTCCCACTTAGTAAGTGTTATGGCAGCGTTCAAAATCAGTCTTCATTACTATTATTAAGTTATATAAACACGTCTCATGTCACTCAGGAAAGGACCATTCAAGGAGCCAAACGGGGGCTGCCTTATTTTTGCACCTCGCTATCCAAGCAGAAACACCCACTCCTTTCTTTTCTCCTCCTACTCCACAAAGACGCCCCGTGTACAGGGCAAATTGTCCCATAAACCCCAGGAAACACTGGCTTTACCCAGTGAGTAACTTCAGTATAATTACATCCTCCACTGCCTAGGCTCCAGCTCTATGGGGGTCTCACTGTGTGAACCCACACCCATCCTCTAATGATAGTTCCAATAATGCTAGAATTTATAAATTGCTTATGATTCACTTTACAAAATTTCAACCTACTTCATCTGCAGAGCAACCCATTGTTATATATAAAATTATATTTTTGTCAAATTAGGAAGCAAAGGATAGTGAAGCCACATCACCCAATGAGATGCCATGAATTGTGTAATTTTAAAATTACAAGAACATGAGAAAAAGAAAACAAAAATAGCTCCAAGTTGTAGCATGTTATCAATTAGGTTGATTCCTTCACCAAAAATCTGTGTTAACCCTTTGTGAACAGTCTGGAAAAGGTCCTAGGTAGCAGAAAGCTGAAACTACACAATTCATCGGGAGCCACGATGTGGTGCATTTTGTTTTTCTGTTATAAATACTAGAGGCTATGTGATAAACAAAAGAGGTTAGCTAGGTTCCGTCTAATGACTGGAAGGTTCGAATTGCAAGGCATCAGACTCCTAGGCAAGTGGCCCTAAGCCACATCACAGCATGGAGGAAAAGCAGGCAAGGGACCCTGACACATGCCAAAGGGATTGTTTTAAGAGAACTTGTGTTTGCCTTGTTTGCCTCCCAGATCAGATTCATCCTCTAGAGAGGAGCTCCTTCAACTAGCTATCTCTCACGTGACCTTTTCTCTTAATGGCTTCCTCATTCAAGACCAGCACAAAAATCAGTAGGGGATAGAACTGTTAAAAAAAAAAAAACATAGGAAGGGAATTTAAATAAAATATTGCAAAGGAATAAAGGTTAGAAAAGGGTGAGGCATGAAAAGAGAAATCATGAGGGAGGGCGGGATAGAAAAACAGAGAAACAGGGAAAAGAATGGGAATGGGAATGCACCAACACACTTCTCATTGAGAGCAAAGCCCCATCCTAGAAGCATGCTCTGGGCCTGACTGACGAGCACCAGACATTCTTCAGTCCTGTGCGTCACACTGTATTCATCAGGCAGGACTTCAGGCTTTCTCCAGCATTTTAGGAATCAAGGTTAGGGATTCATCTGTTCCCAACCTAAGTCCTCTTACTTAGTGCAGAGATCATCAACCATTTTTCCTCAACGTTGATCAATATGTGTTTTATTTCCTGTCTTTTTGTCAGGTAATATAATGTAATAACATTTGAGATAATAACAGCAGTTACATGTTATTAAACATATATTATTATATTTAAATTATGCAATATTGCAAGTCTTAACATTCCTCAAGAAACTTACCTGTTTTCAGGGGAAAGCTGTGCATTTTCAGTTGCGCACTGGATGGTTATGTCATGATAGGTGCATTGTGGCCTTGGTTCTCTTATTTGGAAATTGAGCATGAAATTAGGACAGGGATGAGTGTCAACTTGACAAAGGATGGAACTGTGATGGGCAATCTTGATAATCAGCCTGATTAGATCTGGAATCGACTAAGGCACTTACATTGTGATATCTGTGAGGACATTTTCAGGAAGGGCTATGTGAGGCTCTCCTCCAAAGTGAGAAGTGCCTTCTGTAAGGTGGCCTAGTGTTGTCTGACACTGTTCCTGGGAAGACATGAACAAATGTCTACTCACCCCAGACAGGAAGCCAGCTATAGACCAAAGTTACAATACCACCAACGTCCAATTCGGTGACCCAGTGAGTTTATTAGGTCACTTGTATGAGCAGAGATGACTCAAAGGCACTGTCCCATATAAAGCCCCCACACACACTAGAGCTCTCTGCAAGATTTGAAGGTGGCTAGACAGGATGGAGGGTCTCCTCAGGCAGTTTGGCTGGAGGGAGACCTCATCAGTCCCTACTGTTTATAAAAACAAAAGCAAAACAAAACAGAAAAAAAGCTTTGAGGAACAAGGGATCTTGTGAATCTTGTAGGCACTTTCTGATCCTTCTTAATTATTTATTTTCAGAGACTTAACAAGCCTTCCTTACACCTTTCCTGGGTCTTAACAAGCCTCCTTTTAGAAGTTTCTGGGTCTTAAAAACCTTCCCTGGCTGTTAGGGAGACACTTGGTGCCAGGAACCCATGGGAAAGACCCCAGGTAAGAGTCCTAGCAATAGTGGAGAGGGTGTGGCCTTCCCATGTAATCAGATTGGTGACCACCCTAATTGTCATCACAGAGTCTTCATCTCTGATGAAGAGTAACTGATGCGAGCAGATGCAGAGATCCACAGCCCAGCACTGGGCTGAGCTCTGGAAGTGCAGTTGAAGAGAGAGGGGAGGGATTATATGAGCAAGGGGGATCAAGATGATGGTGGGGAAACCCACAGAGACAGCAGACCTGAGCTTGTGGGAGCTCATGGACTCTCTGGACTGACAGGGAGTCTGCATGGGACCAACCTAGGCCCTCTGCAGGCATGGGACAGCTGTTTAGCTTGGTCTTTTGTGGACCCCTTAGCAGTGGAACCAGGGCCTCTCCATGGTATGTGAGCTGGCTCCTTGGAACCTTTTTCCTATGATGGGATGTCTTGGCCAGCCTTGATGCAATGGGGAGGAGCTTGGTCCTGCCTCAACTTGACTTGTCTACTGTTGGAGGCCTTACCCCTTCTGAATGAAGATAGAGGAGGGGGGACAAGAAAAGAGGGANAGGCAATTATTACATACTCTGAGACAAAGAGGTCCAAGGAAAATCCAGTACTGCTTGCTTGCTTCCCTCTATGTCTTGCTAGTGAGTTTAGCTATCCCATTGTTGCTGATGCCCTCGTTTGCTTTGCTGTGATTATCCAGAACCCAGCTTTGTTGGCCTTTCCACATAGACTGAAGATCAGCAGCAGTCCAGGAATCTTCTATGCCTTCATTACCCAATTGAAATGACTGAGCAACTGAACAGCTCCCAAATTCTCAACTTTTCAATCATGCTGAGAGCTGACTGAATACATCCCATACTCTGTAAGCCAGTGTTTTATAATATATATTCATTCATCGCTTTTGATCCTCTAGAGACCCTAACACAAGCCTCTGCGTGACTTTAAGGTGCAAACTTTGAATCACATAGCACTATTTTACTTGTATATTGAGATTGATCATGTAGGCCATCAGTCAGTCAAGCCTACATAATGAAGGACCAATAAAAATTCTGAATGTTGAAGTTCTAGTGGATTCTCTTACTGATAGTTAAACAAGCAAAAATAATTTGATCCACAGTCTAAAGAGATGGTTCCCTGGGTAAAGTGATTGTTGCATAAACATGAAGACTGGGTTCAGAACTCCAGCACCCACATAAAAATCTGTAACCTCAGCACTGGGGAGAGGACAGATGGATCCCTTGGGAATTTCTGGCCAGACAGTCTAGCAGAATCAAAGAGATCCAGATTCAGTAAGAGACTCTGTCTCAAGATATACGATGGGGGGAGAGTGATGGTAGGACCCTATTGTTGAGAAACACCTCCATCACTCACTGAAGCTGGTGCCTATCTAGAGCCTTTGCCCCAACTGACTAGTGTCCGTCCATAGTACTAAAAGGTACTGTGCACACTACCAGAGGAGAAAGGTAAACACCAACCTAGCTACAAACACTGTGTTCTACAACTGAAGCATAAAAGTTATAGAACTAACCAACCATTATCTCGTTGGAATTATTACGCACTCTGTGAAATTGAACTCATGCCTCACATTGCCTACGTTGTTAAGAACCTGAGACTACAAAAGTCATGGGCCTACAGGTAAACCAAATACTACTAAAGGAACGCAATAAGAAAAAGAATACTGCTAAAGGGATGCAATAAAAAATAAAAATAATAAAAATGCCTAACAACGTTGTACTACCTCAAAGATCAGTCTTGCTCAGGCATCAACAGAGAAGCTTCCTCCTGTAGTACATGGAAATAAACACAGAAACCCACAGCTGGACAGAGCGTGAGAGACCTTGGAACACTCGGGCCTGAACGGGTTGTCTCCATCAATCCCTCCCGCCTGGCTCAGGGAGCTCAGGTGGAAAGCCTGTAAGAACCAATAGCTATGGGAGAAACCAAGGAACTGAGCTTTCTAGACACTAGACTGGAGCAATATGAGCTCACAGAGACTGGGGCTGCGTGCGCAGCTCTAAGCCAAATGGGGTCCCGTACTGAGAGAGGAAGCAGACACAAGCACCCATCCAAAACCCAGAAGCTAGCTCAATATATGATTGCCTGCAAAGGCAAATCCATTCTCCCCAGCAGAGTTTCAGTGGATATACACACCATACTAAAGGGCAGATCCCACGTTCAGCCGTAGATGGGCACCACAACATGAACTCAGGGGGAAATGGTACCACCTACTTCTAGGCTGAGTCTTCCTGAATTTATTAGCATGATCAAGACAACCCCCTATAGGCTATCGTGATCTAGGCAAACCCTCACTGAGACTCTTCTGAATGTAAGTGTGTCAACTTGATATATGACCTGGTCTCAGTTACTATGTTCTAGCAACAGAAAACAGGCCAGCTACTTTTCCTCTCCTTCCCTAGTTAACATCAGACTTCTCATTGTGAGTGCATTCTTCATGTGACCTAGCCGAGCCAGCCCTCCTGCACCAGATGTTTTAAATTAGTCCATCTATAGGTGCTCTTTTCCCTATGAGCCTTCACACAGTCTGCATGTCTTCCTTCGGATGTTTTGCTTGAAGTCACACTTGTGCACTATGTCTGAACATGACGCCAATGGAGGAGCCACATTTGGTGGCCCTCATCACATTAACCCAGCTAGTCCAGCACCGTGACTGTTATATATACAACGTTCACAGCCTGATTGAACAAATCTCCTAAAACTCACAGGATATCTATTTGTTGCTTGGCCTGAGGATACAAAGCAAGTTTCCCCACAACTGTCAGGTCGTGATCAATCCAGTGCCACAATTCCTGAACCTACAGCTCACTATGCACCCAAAAGGCAGCTAATGTTCATCTCTAACAAAGCAAAAAGGCAGTGATATGGCTCTGGGTAGAGATGATTGCTGTCAAGCACGAGAACCAACACAGATCCTGTTGTAGCGTCTGCATGTGTGTGCGCACAAACACACAAAATCAATCAATCAATCAATAAATAATTGTAAGAACCTCGTAAAACTATTGCTTAACAAGATCATAATTTGTTCTAGGTGTTATTGGGCCCTCAAAAATGAAATTTTAAAGAAATTGACTAATTACAAGATTCATTTGGGGCAGATTTTAATGGGAAAAAAAGCTTGTACTCTTGTTCCGATGCAAAAACAAAAACACAATCTGATAAAAACTGAGAGGGAACTCGCCCTGCTAATGACATATGTAAACATGGATAAGGACATATGCAAACACTAAAGGGTGGAAGACAACATACTCTCCGACCTGAGGAATTGTCAGGAAACCTGCATACTTGCAAAAACGTAAGCAGGGAAAAGTAAGAAGAGTTGTCCATCCTCGTGTGTCAGTGTCTGCATAACAAAAGGAGGAAAGAAGAAAGGAAAGAAGGAAAGGAGGGGTCACCAGGAGGAACTACGGAGGCCTGGTGGACCCTCCACACCATCCCAGAGTCCTAACTGCTTTAATGTGAAGGCAGCCAGGGTGTTTGGAAAGCTGCACCAAAGTTGGCCTCACGGAACCAACAAGGGCTCAACCACAAAACTGAAGGGTCTGGAAACAAGAATGAAAATAAACAAATAGAAATCTAGACACCAAAGATTAGAATGTAGAAGTTTAAGATAGAGGACGAGAGACAGATCAAGTTGTGAACCTAAGTAAACTACCAACAACTTTCTCAGTGGATCACAGATCAGTCACAGGAGCTACTTTCTCGGATGCCTGAGAAATCTCCATCAGCTTAGGCCATTTACAACTGGCTGTTTTATTTACAAGGCCAGAGCTTCTCCCTGCAAATTGAGAGTATCAACCCTGATAAACGACAGCTGTGAACTGAGTTAACCTTTAGGAGACAGAGATAGGTGGGTGACCTTAGGGTTAGACACTGTCTCCCTTATGGAAATCTGGCGCCACCAAAGAGGAGGCATGGAACTCCGGTATACACCTGGAGGTACCAGGAGACAGTGGACAAATACAAGGGTTCAATTAACGAACTCTGATAATGAAGGCTGTAAAGTATGACAGTCAGTATCTGAGATCTACCTTGAGATAGTGTGAAATGCTTTCTATTATCTTCGAAGTTCTCAGCCTAAGAACCAGTTAATTCTAATTTATTAACCTTCTAGTATTACTAGGAGTCCCTTTTCTGAATAATTGCTAAAGACATGTTTTCTTGCAATTAGTGACATTCGTTGTAATCTCCTCTGAAACGTATTTCATGATGGCTGCCTAGTTACCCACTGACATTAACACTTACTCCTCTCTTTAGGGTCACTGCTGACCAACCCAAGGGTCAGGGCAAGGTTGTAAATATTCCTTTGCCCAGACCTAATGCTTGATGCCCTTACTATAAAAGGTGGGTTCAGAAACTAGTCGATGCCACAGT
>LOEQ01008225.1:25837-36377 GCA_001685075.1 Bramus lutescens
CAGAAACAAACGCGGTTGGAGAAAACAGATCTTCCACCGGGTAACAGGAGTAAGCGCTGCCCCTGGGAACTTGAGTAAAAATGCTTCCTCATGTAAAACTCTGGGCCTCCAAGCGAGTAGTCCTCACCGCTCGTGTTCGGCTACCACCAAGCGGCCACTTTAGGCATTACAGTATCCTCCAACATTAAAAATTTAAATATTTGCCCAGAGACCACCAGCCATGAGAATTCTCAAATCTAGATTGTGTTCTGGGGTCTTTTATTAATTTAATCACCAAAAATATCCATGGGAAATTAAAGTTTCCCTTAATACTGGGTTGGATGGTAAAATAGACCTAATGGTTAGGTTGAATGAGCATATCTTACACCATTTAATTTTGCAGTTCGTTCTCACTGTCTCTTAAAATGCATTCCGTGAAGCTATCGCTTCCCCTCCTCTAGGACAAAAGTTTAGGATCTCAAAGTTTTCTGGGTGCATCAAATTCTGCTCTATGCTGGTTGGAACTTCAGCCTTGCGGGACCAGGATACTGCAGAAAGCTGGTAGCTGGAGGAAGAAGGGCGTGTCTCCCTATGCCTACGTGACATTTTCAATTCTTTCATCTCACTAGCTTCAGTTTCCGAGCCCTCCACAGTTGGATTCCAAGAGGGCCATGGAGATACGAAAGCCAGTCTGTAGTCTGTCCTGAGTGAGTGCCTGTGTGGATTCTGGGGACATGCTTCCTGTGGGAGCCTCTGTTCCCACAGGCTGGGTGCTGTGGACGGCTTGGTCACCTCTGACCTTCCAGATGGAAGTCCCACCCCTCGATAGGATATTATGTAGAGATGAACCTTTGGGAAGTCATGATCCCTGTCCTTATACAAAGACACCAACACCACTCCCCTCCTTGAGCACACAGCAAGTAATAGCCCCATGACAACACGGCGTCCTCTGTGGGTCAAAAGGACAATCTCATTAGCACCCAACTCTGAGTTCCCAGTCTCCAGAAGTGTAAATTGTTTATACCACACAGTCTGTAACAGTCTGTGATGATAACTCAAAGTGACCAAGATGAGTGCACCTTATCCTAGCTAGATATGTTATACTCTCTTCAGCCCCAGGTATGTACCCATACCTACAGCTCTTTCTACTGAGATCTTGTTGCCTGTCTAAGCAGCCTTCTTGGACAAGATGCCAGAAGAAGTCCACATAACATATGACTCATGAGAAAAAAAAACACCTGGGCATTCTTTGTTCTAGAACAAAGAGGCAGAGGCCTAAGGTTTTTTAAATTCTATTCAAAGATTGACTGGCCCTCATCTTTTCAATTCATGCCATGAAATCCCTAAAGCATCTTTCCCCCATCGCCTTCTGGGATTTGTGTAGACAGATCTAAGTGTTGTCTGCAGGGTTTGGTCACCTGCTCTGTACGTTGGGGCTTAGCCCATAGCCAGTGTCCACTCTTCCCACTCCATCTTCATAGAATGAGTGCTGATGGCGTCTTGTGGTGGCATCAAGCCCAGTCCCAAAGAACAGACACTGTCCGATGCCAGGGTGCTGCAGTCACTCTGTAGTAGCAGAATGGATGCCCTCCAAAAGTTGGCTCTAAATCAGAGACTTCTGACAACGTGCACACACACACACACACACACACACACACACATCAAGAGGGGATGTGTATGTTTGCTTTTTACATAATGAGGCCTTCTGGGGAGAATGAGGTACAGAGAAAACAGCTAAACAGAGACCGAAAAGACAAGCTTGTAGTTTTTATGGTAGACAGAGGGTGGGCCTGGATTGTCCTTGCTCATATACAGAAGGTGTGAGATCTAAAAGATGTCCGCAGCCACATGTCAAATATGGAGTCAGACTATTAAACACAGCCTGAGCTAAGGGTTCCTGTGCTGCTATTTTGTTGAGAACGATAGTCCCAAGAAGACAGGAAGAAACAAGGTGGTGAATGATGGGAAAGAAATGGAGTCAACACTGGAGCATTTGGCAAGACAAGCTGGCCCTTTTTCAGCAGCTGACATGGTGTCTGTTGGTCTCTCAGCTTTGCCCGGAGAAGCCCTAAAATAAATCTCTGCTCCCTCGTTAGTCAAAATCATGGGTCAGCCTTCTGCCAGAAATTTCTAGGTAGTTCCAGGGAGCTCCAAATGGAAGCCTTGTAACAACTCTTGACATAGTAGCATCAGGGAAGTCCCCTAGCATCAGTGTCCAAGAAACACTGTCAAGATGAGTCCAGGACAATACAGTGGGATGGAGAGGCCATGGTGGCCAGCTCCTTGTCATGGAAGAGCTGTAGCAATGGTGAGGGACTAGTCCACACTGGCAGGAGCAGCAAGTCGCCCTGACCAGCAGAAAGCAGGAAGGCGGAGCAGCAATGCTCACATTATCCTTCTGTGAACCATAAGAAGCTCAACTGTCAAATGTCAGAGACACGCTGTACATTTCCAGGGTATGGGGCAAGCGTCCTCTGCAATCAGATGGGGTCACACTTTGCTAACCCCCCACTTTGTTAATATACTTCCAGCTCTGCTCTCTTGAGAAGTTTGCAGAGAGGTGCAATTGATAAGGCTGACCATGGTTCTTTTGTGTGATTCTTGCTTTTAAATTAGCTGTCAATTCAATACAATTCTACTTCTTATTTGAGGATTTTTTTAAGTTTTATTTAATTGACAAACAGCAGCTGCATATACATGTCGCACAATTTACATACAACAGTTATGCCCCAAATCACCCATCACAAGTTTTGAACTTCTTAAATCAAACTTCTTAAACCCAACAACTTCTTAAATCAAAGATGTATTTAATACACCTAAGCTATCAAACACCACAGTTCAATCCAGCTCATATGAAGACCATTTACACAAGCCTGCGGTTGGGAAATCACCTAACACAGAGGCTATTTTAAAACATAAAAATGTTGACTACCTCATGTACATCGCTGTATACTACACTACACAAAAGGTTTTTTATTTACTAGGTCTCTATACTCACCATTAGCCTATGGTTGCTGTAGTTTAAAGGGTACCACATCACCTTCACATCGTTGAAAAACAGTGAAACCACCTCAAGTCTAAAAACCCCCTCTGTAGTATTGGCTTCTTTTGTCCTTGGTCACATGGCTGGCTAGGAGCAGAAGCTCACCCTCACTACACCTTCACAAGTGTCAGACTGCACACTGCTAGGAAAAGCTCAGTATCCAAAGTTTGACGATGTAGTTTTGGCCACCAGTGTATCATGTTTGCACCTCAGTTAGAAGTCAAACAGTCAAACACATACTGGGGTGTACTGTGTATAGATGGGGCACAAGATGGTGCACTAAAGCAGATGTTCACCACAGAGTGATCAAGTCACAGTAATTAACAAAACCCCCACGCTGTTCACACACTGCTTGCTCAGGTCTCTCCTGTAAAGTGGCCAGACAGATCAAGCCACATCACAGTAGCAGGTGGAAGGGTCTTTGGAGAGATGTATCTTCCCTGATGAAGGCAGACAGACTCATAGGGGAGGGGTCGCCTGTGTTTTTCCTCTCCCCTTGAATACTGTCTTGACACCTGTGAAAGGCTCTTTTGCCTCCTCTCCTATGCCTTACACTTGAGGGCCATCTTGATGCCCACAGCCCAGCAGCAGCATTGTGTGGCCAAGATGTGGTGGATTTAAGAGTCTTTACACAGGCTTGGTCACTCTCTTTACGTTATTCAAACATGCAACATGTCATCACTAATTACAGTCACCTTGCCACACTGCGGTCAGTGTAGCTTGCTTGACCTATCCAATGTGTGTGAGGCTTCCTGGCAAGCAGCTGCAGGTCTAATTGAGGAGGGTACACTGTGATCTTCCCCCAAATAATCCAGATGTGCAGCCTCCAGATACAATAGCACCTCAGCTGTATTAGCCAGGACAGCCTGTCTCCATGCTGGCAGGCTTTTCAAAGAAGACTTTCAGTTTTGTATTTTTTAAATTAACAGCACCATAGAATCCTATCAAGTACAATGTAGTATTTCACAGTATAGAACAGTATATGGGATGAGTGGAAGTCACTCATAGCAAGTGTTTTACCTCATAGTTGTTGGGCTTTGTTTTTTTTTTTGTTTTTTTTTCTTTTGCAGTGGGATTACATTCTTACATTGAAAAGGAACAGTTAGAGCGTGCACAAAAAACATAAAAATTTAAACAAGGATTATGCATGGAAATGGTTCCAAGCCCTGTCATGCATGATGCTAAACAAATAAAACCCTTGGCTCCAGGGCATTGCTCTACATCTCGCCACACCTCCACCGGCATCTCCATCCCTCCTGGGCCTTTGCTGGAAATGCAAGGTAGACAACTTAGCAGCGACTTCTCTTGCAAATAACCTTGAATGGGGATGCCTTCATCTGATAGATGTGCCTCTGCACACACCTGCTGATATTGACCTGTGGGAAAGAAAGGGGAGGGAAGTGTGGCCAAGCACCAGATAATATAATAATTAAGAACACACTAATACCTCTGAGTTACAAATCCCCAAATGAGGAGGAGAAAGGGATGCTTTCTGGAAGATGTGGCTATTTTGTTCCGTTGGTTTGATTTGATTGATTTTGTTTTCACAGTGAGCCCTGACTAACCTAGTTTCACCAGGGTTAAGAACTCTCTCTTTTACTCCTGGGACTTTGTCTGAAGCTTTGCTCTGTTTTGTGTGTATGTACTGATCCCACTAAATCAGCTTTCAAGAGACAAATTGGTTCTCCCCTGCCTCTGCTAGTCACAGAGAACACACACAGCACCTAGTGTGCTCTCATTGGCAGGTCAGTCCTTCTACATGCTGAGCTGGGTAAAGCAACTTGAATCCCAGCCACATGATAGCATTGCTGCACTATAAAGTGAATAGAAGCTATGGGAACTCCAACACTAAAAATTCCCGGGCTACTTCTACTGAGTGTAATGAATGAAGTGACTTACTTCATGCAAAGAAAACAACATTGATAAACTTAGCCTCAAGCTGGAGAGGTGACTCAAGATTTAAAAGCACTTGCTGGTTTTTCACAAGACCTAAGTTCATTCCCCTGCACCCATATCCAGTAGCTCACAACCACCTCTAACTCCAGCCCCAGGGGATCTGACATGGTCTTCTGGCTTCCTCAGGCACCCACGCACACATGCACATATCCACATACACACCTGCATGCATGTACACCTAATTAAAAATAAAATAAGCATTTCCATAAAAGGAAGTTAGCCTTCAGTTATCCTCCTACTAGATACAGAACTGTGGTGGTTTGAATGAAAACAGCCTCCATAGGCTCATAGGAATGGGACTATCAGGAGGTGTGGCCTTGATGAAATAAGTGTGGCCTTTTTGGAAGAGGTGCATCACTGGGGGTAGACTTTGAGGCTTCAAATGCTCAAGCTGGGCCCAATGTCACCTCTCTCTGTACCTGTTGTCCGCTGATCCAGATGTAGAACTCTCAGCTCCTCTCCAATACCATGTCTACCTGCATGCCACCATGCTTTCTGCCATGATGACAATAGACTGAACCTCTGAACTGTAAGTCAGCCCAACTAGATGTTTTCTTTTATAAGAGTTGCTGTGGTCATCGTCTCTTCACAGAAATTAGAAACTCTAACTACAAAAGAAACTTTACGTGCAAAAACAACCATGAAATCATAAGTACAAGGTAGTAAATGTATTAAATGCTTAGGCTGCAGGGCCAAGGGGGGCGGGAAATCACATTTTAAGTATTCCTTAAAATATTTGCAGATGATCTGTGCATACCTACACATAACATCTAAGTCAGAGTTCTCCATGTTTTGAGCCTCTTTGAAAATATATTTAATACATAAGCAGGGGCCTATTTGTGCATTTGATGACATACTTTATCATCAAAACCTTTGAGAAATGAATCCTATATTGCTATGGGACGATGATCTTGTACTTTGTAAAGTTTTGTCACTTGTATTTTAATTAAATGCTAATTGGCCAGTAGCCAGGCAGGAAGTATAGGTGGGGCAACCAGGAAGGAAGTAGAGGCAGGGCAATGAGAACAGGAGAATTCTGGGAAGAGAAAGGCTCAGTCTGCAGTTTTCACCCAGCCGCAGAGGAAGAAAGACGAGAATGCCTCACCCATAAAAGGTACCAAGCCATGTGGCTAACACAGACAAGAATTATGGGCTAATCTAAGATGTCAGAGTTAATAAGAAGCCTGAGCTAATAGGCCAACCAGTTTATGATTAATGTAGACCTGTGTGTGTTTCTTTGGAACTGAACAACTCCAGGACTGGGTGGGACAGAAATCTCAGTCAACTATACCATCTATTAGCTTCTCTCCAGTTATTTGCAGTTAAATGAGGTTTGCTTCAGAGATGTATTGAGTTTAGAAAATAGACCACAAGAAAAAGACAGAGATCTCTCAGTCATTTCTCTTTGTTTTTCCAGTAAACAGAATTTTTATGTGTACAGGAATAGAATAGCTGCCCCCTGCAAGCCACTAATGGGCCACCAGTGAGCCAGTGTCTGGCCTTAGCTGTGTATTGCTTCTAATAATCTCCCAGGAGAACTGCACACAGAAATCAACCTCTGATTGATTATAGGTCAATGATCAGGTCATTACCCCACCATCCCTGTTATTTGCTAATAACTGTCCTACGATTGCACAGTACCATAAATCCAGCTCATTACAAGGATTCTTGGGATCCCACTTGTGCCTGCACCTCTTTAAGACCATCCAAGAGCTAGGTCATTAATCCACAGGCTGTAGGCAGTATGGCTTTTCCCCACCACACACTTCTCTTTGCTCAGAGTCAAAGTGGCTTTTGTTTTCGTACACAATCACTTTTAACATACGTACCATCATGTTTGGATGACATTAATCTTGAGACACATTTAACTGCTCAGTTAACTCCTTTGGTCCCTTTTCCTCTTTATTTGCTTGTGCCCTACACCAATGTTCACCCTCTTTATCATCAGAGACATCAATGTTCTCCATGAATGCTCTCTTTCCTCAACCCACTCCCTCAAAATTTCCTTGAAGACCTTGGCTTTAAAATGCATGTTATTTTGCATTCATCTCTTTGCAGAAAAAAAATCATTTTTCTAAATAAGTGGAATAATGAATTTGGGACAGTTGAAAACTCTGATGAAGTGAGAGAGGACTCTTTTAAAGACAGTGACTGTGAACATGAACAAAAGTCACCGTTGCTTTGATGAGTTTCGAAAAACACTGTCGGTTTTACAGAGAACTCTAGCTGATTGCTCACCTGGTTCCTGGAGGTTTGGAAACAAAGACAAGAGGCAGCTCAATCCCACCATTTGTAAGAGAAAACATTATGACAGAAAGTGTTGTCAGATAGTAAAATTAGTTACCAGAGGAGGTTTGGAAGCTCATGCCCTTGAGTGGATGAAATTGCAAGATGAATTCTTATGTGCCTGGGAGGAAACAGGAGGTGACTTCAATGGCTTCCACAAGCCTCATACAATCTAATACTATTATGCCCAGTGGCATACAAGTCGGCTTTGTTTATTTCTTTCTCTTTTTTTAAAGGATCAAAATGTGTGGCAGAGAGCTCAAAAGCAATTGAATGCAAATGCAAACTGTCCTCATGAAGATGTGCTTCTTGACAAAATGCTGTGGGAAACGTGCATAATCTTCTTTGCATGTCACTGGTGATTTCTTTCTGAGATTAATTCTGGCTGTACATCCATTAGCATGTTTGCAGTTTATTTACAGGAGACATGAAAAACATTTAACAACCATTTCTCATTTTACTGGGAGAAAAGAATCAGACATCCGAATAGACATTTGATTGCATTGTTTTAAAAGCAAATTAATAAAACATTCCCTTGTCAGCCATTGAGAAGTACATGCTGCCCTGTTGGAGTTATCTGTATTTCTTTAGCCTCATGAAATAAGGAATGAAGATTCATTAGCTACTTATAATGGGAAAAGCCAGTAATGTGATATTGTGGGAGACCCCTACGTCCTATGCAGAAAGAGTGGGGGAGATGACAGAATAAATTCAAGGTGGAATTTTCAGAGTGAAGAGAGATGAAAGAAGTCAGTGTCTGCCACATCACAGGCAATTTCTTGCTTAAAGTTATCATTTTGGAGTCATCTGTTTAAAATGTAGAGCAAATATTCCAACAGGATCATGAAAGCTCTGGGTTGGAAAGAGTCTCAGGATCATTTAGGTCAACAGGTGATCTGAGATTCAACCATGCTTTGCGTCATCCCTTCCATGTAAATAATGTTAGCTGAGGATTAAGCCTCCAGACTACACTACACAACTGTATTACAGATGAAGTGCCTAATATGTATTAGGCACATGAAAGCACGGTATTTTCCAACTCTATAAAAACACAGGATTATAAACGAATACCAATTTGGGGTGCCGCCTACACAGGCATACCTCCTGCAGTCACAGACCCAAATTAGGAACATTCTACACGTCCACTCCATGCCAACGGCAGAGGGCCAGAGGAGGAAGCTCTGTGGCTAGCATAAGCCGGAAGAGGATGTCCCGCCTCCGTTCCCATTGACGAGAGGGAAGAGTAGTTTCCGCTACTGCAATTGTTCTTTTCCTAGCTACCGGCCATGCCCCAGGTCATGACTGGATAATGGGGAACATCTATCAGGAATGTCAGCCTTCAAATGAACATGAAAAAGCACTGAGGGGAGGTGCAAAGTCATTGCAGTTCAGGGGGGAGGTGCAAAGTCAATGCAGTTCAGGAACTTATTCGTTTCCAAAGCACAGCACAGCATAACCTGACTGACATACCTCCCGTCACCCATCTAGAACTATCATTACAGGATGAGGAAGCTAATTGTCTTTCTTAAGGGTCAAATCTCCCTAACTTACATGCACATTGGCTATACTTCCTAACTCAAAGTTTAAAACTGTCTCCAGGTCACCAGTCGCTATTAGAAGTTGTAACATTTTTGCTTATTTTAATTTTATAAAAGCTTGCAAATTGTATATACTTCTCTAAAACCCACCCCAAATGATGCTATGCCAACATAACTCTTTGTGGTATGGACCTGATAGAATCATTGTGAGTTTGGCATGGGGCCATCAGGTCCACAGATGATTCAAAAGATAAGCCACGTGATCTCCACTGCAGCATTCACTGTCGAGATCCCAAGGAGTTCTTTATCACATGGCACAGGGTTGTCAATTTGTCTTCATGTCTCAACATTGGTAGTAGCTGCTCCATAAAACGGAATAGTGAATAGCACCACTACCCAACTTAGCAAGTCATTACAAAGATTAAATTAAAGCTTAAGTAGAGGCCTGCAACATATGAGCATGAAATATACATGTGCCATTGTTAGAACTCTTAAGACTCTTGTACTGCAAAGTACATTAATACTCAATATGTTTTATGACAGATGAGAGACTAACCCTGAGCCTCCCCACTGGCAGGCTGCGGCTGACTCCAGCTTTGCCCTGTACCCTGTTCCTTCCCATCTTCTTCTGTGGTTTATGACTTTGCTCCACATGATATAGTCCTATGAAAGGACCTAAACTCCTGAGCTACACGGACTATAAATATATAAAAACAGAATAAATCCGCAAGTCTTTATTTAATTTTGCTAAAAATCCTATACATAGAATTTTCTCCATTATAGTGTCCTCCTGCTTCCCTGGTGTTATTAAAGAGGTGCATCTTAATGCCCACCCCTAGAAGAGCACAAGCTGAAACTATGTTTAATAACCTAGGTTTAACTTAGGCATTTCGGTCAAAATTTTACAAAGAGGGCATTGATTCAGCTCGCCTGTGTCCACAGACCTGCTCCAGAACACCAGAGGCTTACCCTGTTCAGGGTTTGAGACATGCAAGGATGGTCTGAAGAAAAGTCATGCCATTTTCCAGACACCTCAAATCCCAGTGTTATGACAATACAGCAATAGAAATAGGATATTTAAGCTGACTGAAAAATATGGGCTGCTTCGGGATGACTACGTTGTTAAAAAAAAAAAAACCACTTGCCACACTTTCAGAGGACCTAGGTTTGATTTCCAGCACCTATGTGGCAGTGTAAAGCTTTCTATAATTCAAGTGTGATAGGATTCAGTGCCCTCTTCTGATCTCTTCAGGCCCTGTATGCACACAGTTCACTGAAATACACAGAGACAAAACATCAGAAGAAGAAGAAAGAAGGATGAGGAAGAAGAGGAAAAGGAAGAGGAAGAAGACCATTACAGGCTACATAATTATGGGAACAAATGGACTTAAAACATTGCTAACCCAAAGTTCACAGAAAATTCCGTTCTATTCAGTTCAACAAATATTTAGGGCCTTTGTTTTCTGGGCATTCGCTTCACTCTAGAGACATGTACAGAAATAAGGCATGACATTTTCATTTTCAAGGTTTTGAGATTTCCATAATAGGTAGATGGATACACATAAATTATGATGATATATTATTAAACACGCTTTATTTTGTCCAGGCCATTTATTATAAGGAACAGTTGTAACATGAGGGGCTGCTTGTTTGGGCTTACTGTCCTACCTGGTTCCCACAGCTGTTTAGCCCCAAAGAAAATCACACAGAGCTCTCTATAAGTTATAAAGCTGATTGG
>LOEQ01008225.1:36468-53473 GCA_001685075.1 Bramus lutescens
CATTTCTACTTTCTGTCTAGTTTTCCTGCCTATACTTCCTGCCTGGCCAATCAGTGTTTATTTAAAACATGATTGACAGAATACAGACAATTCTCCCACACCAAACAGTTACACATTTTGTTTCCATATTTATTTTTGGCTCTGTACTAAGCCATTATCTCTCTGGGGCAAGCCCTATGACTGTGGCCTCACTGCTGGCTCAGAAGCCAATCTTATTGCAGTCACTCACTGTATTCTAGATGGTGATATACACATACACAAAATGTACAGAAAATGGTATTTCTCATATATATAAGTAACACAACTATGGAAGTAGAATGGAAAAGATTAATGACAATAACAATAACTCTAAAAGGGACAAAATATCAAGAAGTAAACCTAACAAGGAGTTTTCATCAAAGCAAATGAGGAAACAAAAAGGTACATATTTCTGAACAACCCAAAGTCACTGAGTAAATGAAAAGGCAGACCGTGTTTGTTAATTACAAAAGTCCAGTGAAGATGCCAGTTTTCCTTAAGCAACTTCATAAAATTCACTCATGAAGAATCCCAATAAAAGAATATTCACCTAAAATGCACAAGCAATTTTAAAATTAACTAATAAAAACTCACTAAACATTATAACTGGAAAATCTCTAAAACTGATCGTATATACCAATATTTGTATGTTAGAAATTTTGAGAATCAAAACAGTATAGTCTTTGGATAATATTTGCATAATAACAAAAGAAGATGAATTCCAGAAATATATCCCAATTTAAATGGTTGTTTGTTAAATGATAAAGGTAACACCTAAGGATATATGACTTGAATGGAAATTTATTATATAAAATAGGGATTACTAAATAGTTGTATGAAAAAAGATGTTGGGATTCATACATCATATCAAAGGAAATATCTAAATATATTTAGGATTTAGATGTAAAGGAAATCAAATAATAGTAGAATTCATTTACTAACTTAGAAGAGTTATCAATAGCAAGACTCAGAAATCAGAAACTTCTAAAAGAAAGATTGTTGGATTAAGTCATTTAGGACTATTAAATCCTCCATTAAAAACAGCATAAGGAAAAGTGGAGGAAATATATATAGAACTATTATAACAGCAAGAGGTCATACTTACTGAAGACAATCTGGAAATTAAAAAAAATAACCAAATATATTTCATAACTGTGCACGGATGTCTCCCAAGGAAAGAGGATACATACTGTTGCATATTTGTATTTTCACCAGTGGGGTTGCTGCTGTTATAATCTCCTGTTCCTGAATAATCACCATGAGCTGCACAGTTTCAGGTTTCTTTGTGCATTTCTTATCTTTCAGTCCTGACTGGTATGGAGGCCAAGCGTAGCTTGACTAGTTCCTTGACTAGGAATCCATGACTACAGTCAAATGATAGATGGTAAGTAGGTAGATATACATACAGTCTACTTGTTCTGTCTTTGTCTAAGAAAAATGTATATATTTTCAAAAAGAAACAGGGAAACCATTTTTTGACTTTTATGAATGGATCTGGAATGGTAACTTTTTTCCATTCCTGTGTCAAGAAGTAACTTAGAGGAAAAAAAGGTTTATTCTTATTCTTTATTCTGCTTATAGTTTGAGGGGATGCATTTCAGCATGGCAGGAAAGGCATAGCAGCAAGGGAGGAAAGCTACCAGTCATACTGAATCTGCAAGCAGAAAGTGTGCCCAGGTTATAAAATTTCAAGGCCTGCCCCCTAGTGACTCTCTTCCTCCAACAAGACTCCACCTAAGGGCTCCACAACTTTTCCAAACAGTGCCACCATCTGGAGACCAAGTGTTCAAACACATGAACCTAGAGGGAACATTGCACATTCAAACCACAGCAAACATACAAATCTATTTCTTACTAAAACATAAATTTATTTTCATTGTTGAATGGACGGGGATGAAAAGACATAATGCCACGAGTGTCATAATGGGTATATGTTTAAGATGCAAATGAGGATGGAGGAGCCAGACAATAATTGCAGCTCGCCTTCCTTTAGAGGAAAGGCCATCAAGCAGGATGTTCACAGGTGATTAAAAGCTACAGCAATGGGCATGCCTCTAAGAACACTGCAGACAGTAACAGTTGCATTCTCAAAGAAACAGTTGGCTGGGACAGATAGTACGGAGAAGTAAAGGATTCTGGTCTTGACAAACATGATGGGCATGTCAGGGTCATGAATCAGAAAGGGCCAGGGAACTCTTTCAAGAAACTCTTCTAAGCACCTTGGACTTGCATTTTACACATTTGATCATTCTTAGAGTGGCTCGGGGAACATGCCAGAGAAAGACTGTATTAGTTCTCTCTGGCTGCTATAGCAAATGATCACAAAATTAATACTTGAAAATGCCTAAATCTGTTCTCTCGGAGTTCTGGAAGCCAGAAACCCAGGCCACATGTCTGTACCAGGCTCAGTACTAAACACAGTCGATGTGAAAGGTAATTACCAATGACAAGCTGGGACCTGTTCAGTATGTATCCAGCTTTTATGGATAAAACATCAACATTCCATCATGGTTGGGACGGCACCTTTGAGGCATCACTCCTCACTGGGGAGCTTGTGACAGGGAAAGAAGTGCCAGGAAAGGGGCGCCATTTTCTTAAATGGTACAACCCACTGGTACTTGACCTGAATACCAATGAGTAATTCCTTACCCAAGACTCACAAGCAGCTATAATAAAACTCAATGAGAGATGGAAGAGAAGGAGGAGGCAGAGAGGAGACAGACAGGGAGACAGACAGACAGAGAACAGGCATGAAGTAGGAGAGAGACTAATTAAGGAGGAGAAGGGTAAAGGTGGAGGGGCTGAAAATAATCACAATGCATTGCATCCATGCATACAATTGTCAAAAGAATGTTTAAAAACTTCCTCCAGCCAAAAAAAAGTTACAAGCCATTCAATGTTTCCAGAAATCCATTCCAAATCTTCCTTAATTTAAGCCCATCCTGTGTGTTTTGCTTTTTATATGAGCACTTGCAGCCCCTCTCTTCTAAGTCGTTTTTATATATTTATATAACAGCCATTTTACACCATAAGGCAACTCTGGCATCCCTATCTGTAGTGACAAAATCCTCAGAAGATTTCCTTCCTGAAAGTGACACTTAGCTAGAGGATAACAGGAACATCATCAAAGCCATTTTTATGCAAGAAAAAAGTCTAAGGCACATGCCTAAGGTGGCTGGTGAGGGCTACAAAGCACCAGCCCAGTCCTTATAGGCAGGTATGGACTCCCTAAAGAAAGTAACAACATATTAAACCAAAATACAGAAGACAAGGGGAGAAACCAAATCTTTAAACTTCATATTAGAGTTAAGAGAGCATTCCATATGAAGGCAAAAGACAAGGAGGTCAAACCTCCCACCAACACCCCCTCCAAAACAGTTAGCAATTATGGCAGAAGAAATAACCTCCCAGAACACGTTCAGGTTATCTCAATCAGCTTCCACAACGGGGACGACAAGAAAGGAGGAAGGTCTGGTTTCAGCAGATGGTTTCAGAGGTTTCGTTCTGTGCTAAAGGAAGGTGCTCATCTCAGGGACACCAGGAAGCAAAGAGGGCGGTCACAGGTTCAAGTCCCAACATCTCCTCCAAGAACATGGCTCAATGACTTAACTTTCTTCTTCTATTCTGCCCCTAGAGGTTCCATGAGCCCTGGTAACACCATAGCCTAATGGCCAACCAAACCTTCAGTAACTGAGTCTGGGTTGGGAAGGAGGGCATTTAGGGTCTAAATCATAGAAATTGCCTCATTGTTGCCACAGAAAGAGACTAATTACAGATTTATCATAGTGGATCAGTGACCCAGTGATCCCTTACTTCCTAATCAATTAGAGATAATTCATTCCCCAGAGGATAATGCTGAAACTGAAAACAAATCCACCTCAGAGAACTTCCTAAAATAACAAATGTTCTTCATCTTTCTTCTTCAACATGGCACCCAGGAATGTAGCTTCTGTTCACTTCCACTGTGGATGGCATGAGGAAGCAACTAAGTTTTAAATTATTATTTTAATAAGTTAAATGTAAAGGGTCAGAGGGAACTAGTGGTTACCACATGTTCATTACGGTTCTGAACATCATGAATCCCCTAAATATTGTTGGCCCATCTTTTTAGTTAATAGACTCAAGTTCCTTTTTCTGAGAATACCCCCCTAGGCTTTCATGCTTGCTCCCTGCTTCCTGTAGGAAGAATAAACCATTGGGTATATTGCCATAAATTATACATAAATTAAATAATTTGGAAACCTTTCCTTCTGATATTGTTTCAGAATGCTATAGAGTAAGCTCTGGATGAGCTGCCCAGCCATTTTCATAAATGTTTACAACTTCGGGACACTCTGCCAAGTTGAACTTTTATCCTGGTCTTTCTTCATAGACAAATCAACAGCTTTCTCAAGCTTCTGCACTGAATTCCTATGGCTATCAAAATATGTGCATTTATACAGAAAATCAGCACAAGTTCAAAATTCCCAGTTTCTTAGCTTGTTTTCAAGTGGTTAACTGTAATTTCTGGATACAATGGCTTTCACAGTTCACTGAAGGCAGGAGTATAAGTTGTCAAGGTCCAGACCTCTCCCTTTCAAGAACTTTCCAGAGGTGGCTCCAGGCTCGCTGGTAGGGAACCATTGCATCAGTAAGTGACATCAGCGTGTCCGTAGCTGCAGCAAGAAAAGAAAGCCAAGGCTCTTAGTAAGCAGAGGTGGCTGTTACAGAAACTCGCTCTGCATGGACCTGAATCCTCCATTCCCCCAGAAGAAAACATTTCAGCAACACACCCGCCCTCTAAAGGGGAAACATATGATTCATGAGAGGCTGCAGAAGCAGAGATGGCGCCACAACACACAATAAGGCTTTGTGTGTAGACAGTTCACACAGAAGTGATTACCAGGTTACATAATGGTAGAGCCCTGCAATAGAGACAATGGAGAAATGAGTGAAATTAAACCTGTAAATAATATGGCAGGAACAAAGAGTACATAAGAATGAACAAGATCAGATCTATACAGCCTCTAGAGCTTCTCAGATAAGACAATTCAAAGGTGACATGGCGGTATTATGTGACCCCAGGACGTTCATTGATTATCCTGTGTGGCGGTTAATCTTTACTGTCAATCTGATAGGACTTGTAATCACCACGGAAACAAATCTCTGGGTGTGCCTGCGAGGTATTTTCTAGATTAGGTTAACCAAGGTGAGAAGGCCCACGTTCAATGTACGCAGTACCATTCTATGGGCTGCAGCCCAGGACTGAATAAGAAATAGAAAGCGAACTAAGCACCAGCATCCCCCCCATCTTGACTCTCTGACTGTGGATGAAATTTGGCCAGGCACCTCACGCTCTGCCCCAATGATTTTCCTGCTGGGATGGAAGCTGGCACTAAGGGTTTCGCGTTTAGTTGTGTGTGTGTGTGTGTGTGTGTGCGTGTGTGTGTGTGTGCGCATGCGTGTGTGTGCGTGTGTGTGTTTGTGTGTGGTTTATATGTATGTGTGTTTGTGTGTATGTATGGTATGTCTGGTTTATGTGTATGTATGGCTGTGTTTGTGATGTTTGTGTGTTGTGTGTGTGGTGCAAGTGTTTGTGTCTGTGGTGTATGTGTGTGTTTGTGTGTGGTGTGTGTATGGTTTATGTGTATGCATGTTTGTGTTTTATGTGTGTGTGGTGTGTGTTTGTGTGTGTGTGGTGTGTGTATATGTGTGTGTTCATTTGTGTGTGGTATGTGTGTATATATGTACGTGTGTTTGTGTGTCTGTGGTGTGTGTTTGTGTATTGGTATGTGTGAATGTGTATGGTGTGTGTGGTTTATGTGTATGTGTGTTTGTATGTGTGGTGTGTGTGTTTATGTTTGTGTGTGGTTTATGTATATGTGTGTTTGTGTGTGTGTGGTGTGTGCTTGTGTGTGTGGTGTATGTGTTTGTGTGTGGTGTATGTGTGTATTTGTGTGTGGTATGTGTATGGTTTATGCATATACATGTTTGTGTTTGTGTTTTATGTTTGTGTTGTGTGTTTGTGTGTGGTGTGTGTATATGTGTTTTCATTTGTGTGTGTTATGTGTGTATATATGTATATATGTATATGTGTTTGTGTGTCTGTAGTGTGTGTGGTGTGTGTGTGAATGTGTGTTATGTGTGTGAATGTGTGTGGTGTGTGTGTATATGTGGTGTGTGTTTATGTTTGTGTGTGGTTTATGTGTATGTGTGTTTGTGTGTTTGGTGTGTGCTTGTGTGTGTGATGTATGTGTTTGTGTGTGTGGTGTATGTGTGTGTTTGTGTGTGGTGTGTGTGGTTTATGTGTATGCATGTTCATGTTTGTGTTTTATGTGTGTTTGATATGTGTTTGTGTGTGGTGTGTTTGTGTGTGCGGTGTGTGTTTGAGTGTGGTATATGTGTATATATGTGTTTGTATGTGTGATGTATGTGTATATATGTATGTGTTTGTTTGTGTGGTATGTGTGTGGTTTATGTGTTTGTGTACATATGTGTGTTTGTGTGTGGTATGTGTATGGTACATGTGTATGCATATTTGTGTTTGTGTTTTATGTGTGTTTGTGATGTGTGTGTTTCTGGTGTGATATACATGTGGTTTATGCATATGCGTGCTTGTGTTTGATGTGTAAGTGTTTGGGGTGTGTATTTGTGTGTGCTGTGTTTGTGTGTGTGGTGTGTGTTTGTGTGTGTGGTATATGTATATATGTGTGCTTGTTTGTGTGTGTGATGTGTGTATATATGTATGTATTTGTTTGTGTGTGGTATGTGTATGTGGTTTATGTGTTTGTCTTATGTATTTGTGCTTGTGTGTACGTGTGTGTTTGTGTGTGTCAGGTAATTTGCCAAGCAACAAGAAAAGATACTAGAACATCTGCCATTCTTTTCATGGTTATTGTCTCTCTCTCCTCAGATAAAAGTCTAGATTACGACAGCAACAACTGAAACCATGAGGTAGAAGGTCTCTCAGCTTGGAGTGAGCTATAATTGTCGTTTTTGTAAGCAGCCATCGCTTAGGAATCCAAATCTGGAGAGCAACCTGGGTAGATTTGCTCGCAAGCATACATTTAAAATAAACAATGAATGGATGGGTGGATAGAAATTTTCAATACAAACCCTACATATAAATTATAATCGTGTTTACTGGATGGCCTTCAAAAGTATTGGAACACATCATTTCTTCACAAATGTTCTTCCTCTGAAATAGAACTCTAGGCTTTAAAGTGACTTAAGCCATTGTCAGTAGGAAAAGCAAGGAAAGAAACGCCAGGCTTCGTGACCCAACTTGTCTTTACTGCATGATGCAAACATATTAAACTGTTTATGCTTTAGTTTCAATAAATTCAAAACACGACAGACAACACGCACAGCAACAGGATGCCCGTTGCTCTTCGCACTGAAACACTACCTTGTAAGAGTTAATAAGTGCCAGGGTCCGTCTCCACCCTTCCCTGTCAGGAACACCCAGAGCCATCACTCAGAAATTGCATCGCCCATGAGGTCCAGATACATAATACCATTCATCCAAACATCTGAGTTAATTTTTCATCACTGTAGAAAACACAAGGCATAAACAATCTAAAGGGAGGTTTGTTTGGCTCGCAGTCTCAGGCTTTAGGTCACAGCCCGCTGGATTTAGTGCTCTCAGGTCTGTGAATGGGCAGAGGCATCACTGAAAAGAGAGCACAGAAAGAGGCGTCTAGGATGGTGTGCGGAGACCAGAGGCAGGGTACAGACTTCAAAGCTATGACCTCATTGACATAACTCACCCCACTAGTCCTCATCACCAAGCTTCTAATGAATCCCAATAATATAGCATTCTGAACCTGTCAGCATAGCGATCCATTAATGGTGTTGGCACTCTCTTGATATAATGCCTCTCCATACCCTCTTGAGCTTCAGACTAAGCCTTTGACCCAGGAGCCTTTGGGGGGACACTCCCTATATAAAACACAGCATCATCCAACCAGCCTAAGCACATAAAGGACCCAAATCTCCTCACATCTAAGCCTAGGTCATTGCCCCCATGCCATGCTGCTGGCAAGGTTTTATACTAAATAGACTGCAGCACTTTCTGGAACACAGGGTTCTTATCATATAGACACTTTATTAAAGAAGTAATCCATAAAGCAGAAGAGCCAAGAACATCCTTTCTGGAAGTCTCGAGGGAAGAATATCTAGGCCAAAATAACTTCTGAAACCAGTCATGTTTAAGATACTTCCATGTATCTTAAAGTTCCTGAAGCAGCCACACATGATTGTGAATGCCTGTTATGTCATCACTCAATAAACTGAGGCAAGATGATCAAGAGTTCAAAGTCAACCTGAGATGTATAGATAGCTCAGCACATGACAAAATTAACATGATTTTAATCATAAAACTACACACTGGTTTATATTTACCCAAATCAAAGTCTGCCTTTGAATTAATGAGATAAGATATAGATTATCATATAATGATCATATTTGCATACTAAGAGCATTAGATACCCCATGAAGAAGAAGCTGGGATATAGAATGAAGAACACTGAATTTGATATCTGAGGTATCAAACTTGAACTTCATTTCTTACACAGTTTTCTGAGAGCCAGTAGAGACACCATGACAAAGACCAGCAATTAATCCCACTGTGAGACCTTTCCTTAACAGTGAGAAGACGCTTGGAAAGTAAGAAATGCCTTGATCCTCCAACAAAACACCAACGTACTTGAAGATTTAAGTCAAATTAAATCCCTAACCATGAGTAAAATAGTCTTGGAGGCTACACAAGAAAGCCAGTAAAATATTTTAGTGCTGTATCTCCCCCTGACTCCTATGGACATTCAGCAACAACAAAATGGACCCTGTTCATATTTATTTGTAATCTAAATTTTTACATAGTGTGAAAAAGAAGACATTACAAATTTCCCAATTAGTCTTAAATTCTATAAGACTAATACTGTTCTTCCACCTAAAGTTCTTTAAACATAATTCCTCTTCGTATTATTGAGGCCACCTTGATGATATACAATGCATAAGATTTAATTTAAGTTGAAATGACTTTTCTCTCATGCCCACGTAGGGTTTGAGAAGTCTTCTTGGTACATGTTAAAGACTCACATTGACCCAAAGCACACAAACAAAAACAACTTGAACATAAAATCTCATTTTCAAGATCTTAGCTTTAAATATGCATCAGTGGTGTGGGAATTGTTACTTATTCATATTGGTCATAGACACTGTGTAAGCATCTGAAGATCCCTGGCCAAGCCTCATCTCTAGCTGCCATGATAAAATACCGACAAACATGTCTGAATTCAGAAAGGGTCTATTCTGCTTACAGTTCTGTGTCACAGTCCACCATTATGGGGAAGGCCAGGCAGGAACTTAAAGCCGCTGGTTGCACCCACAGTAAAGAAATAGTAGCGGCCCACTGCTAAGCTCGGCTTGTCCACACCTACACAGTTCAGGGCCTAACACTTGGGTGATACTCACTTGGAGGCCAACTCTTCCCACATCAATTGCTATAACCAGGATAACCTCCTATAGACATGCCCTCAGGCCCATCAGATCTGAATGATGCTTCATTGAGATGCTCTTCCGGATAGCGATCATAGCCACCATCTTTGAAAAAATATTCTGGGTTGCTGTCATTCTTCTTTACTATCTGCCTAGCACTTTCCTCCTGCCCCTAAAGGGAATGTCAGGAAATGTTCATTTAATACAATTATTTTTAGGAAAAAAATAATTAATTCTTTTGCCCTTTTTGCAAATGTCTTTCCATTTTTCCTGACCATATTTTCCTCTGGGAATTGGAATTCCAAGTTATAACTCAGGATGGCTGACTCCCAATTCCTCTGAGAATGTCAGTCCTATGAAGTTGCCTCATAGTAAACTATCACTTTCTGCTTCATCTCAGATACACATGTGTTCGAGCCTGTGCACATACATGTGTAGAATATGGCAAGACACTTCTGTAAATCTGTCCCTTTGTCTTCCTCATGTGTCATCCATGTGTCTTTCTATACAGACTGCATTTTCCTACTAACAGTGGTTGAACAGGTGGTCTTTCTATTGCCCAATTGATCACGGGATACACAGTATTTGAGGAATGTCAAAGTAAGAACATGTAGATCAAAGGTAAGAACTGAAGCAGAGAGAAGCCAAGTACATAGGCAACTCAAGAGGACAGCGGAGGACCAGACACACAGTACAAAGTCCATGAATGCTTACTAGGTAACCAGTTGATAATCTAAGTAACACAGAAACACTCTGAGTCTCCCAAGGAGATACATTATTGGTAGAATTTTAACTAGCAAAAGGGACAATAGAAGGGTTTCTTTTTTCATACTGACTATATTATATTCTGTAGTTTATTATTTAATTTTGTCCAAATATGAGTTTTACTTTCTGTCTAGCTATATTATTACATAATTGAAAACTGATTATAGCTTGTGTGGCAGATTCTCAGGCAAGGCTCCTCATCAAGTATTAGTCTGGTTTATACCAGAATAACGCATTATCACATAGAGTTGGAGAGTGAAAATCTTCAAGTTTCTTCCTCCACTGAAGCTTAATATAGGTGGAGACAGGCAGTCACACTTCGCAATTAATCGCAAGTTCATCAGGAAGACAGATTCCCAATTTGCTCATTAAAGGCAAATAGATTTCTTCCAAGGCCTTGGTATCTCCCCCATTATCAAACAAGGAAAGAAAAAAATGAATTCAAGTAGTTGGAAAAAAAACACAAAGGGACTGGGGATGGCCAAATGAGTCCAATATTAGTGGGATCTTCAGGGGGAAATAGACTTTGCAGGAATGTTCAAAGGGACCAAAAAATAAATGTCTGTGCAGTGGAATGTATATATACAACACACTGAGATTAAAATGCATGTTTCAGTAAACATCAAGATTTATTATGCTGTAGGAAAGTATTGACTAAGGTGAAAGTCAATACATCTCTATGTTCATCACAACAAAATCAATAACTGTTTAATAATTTACCAAGACTTATGGGATTTAAAGTATCTGATGGCTATGAAGTTAAGTAAAACTCTTACACTTTCTTCCAGGCATACTTGATAAAGCATTAGATGCTGGATCCATAACTCACGCCTCTCACACCCCACCTTTATTGAATGAAGCATATGAAGCATCAGCTTCGCCAGAATTGAGGATGGCAACTTTGAAATTTGAGCAAGGAGACCAGACTAACAAGAAAAGCCTCAGGGAAGACAACACTTATTAGGGACAGACTCCATGTCACAAATGAATGTGGGCATCTGTGCCTGTGAATTAAACAGCAGCCTCCTCCTGACAAATATAATTTCATCCAATCTACTGGGCCCCCAAATTGCCTTATATTGATTGTATGTTCATTCTTTCCTAGTTTCCTACATATCTCCAGAGATAAATAAGTCCAAGTTAGTCAAATGCTTGGCAATCTAAATCTCAATCTAAAGGGGCTATGGGAGCAGTGTTAGAAATTGTATGCTTACACACAATTTTTCTGTAGGATCACCTTAGTGTTTGTTTCCACTTAAGGAAGACAGAAGTCAAAAGAAACCAGTTCCCTGCCGTGCAGCCACAATGATCTATATATTAATCAGAAGCTAAGCTACTACGACTAATCATTCAAAGCCACTCAAGCTCAATCCAAACTAGAGATGCTCTGCGCTGGGTTATGAGGATATACGGCCTGTGTTTCCTGATGAATATGCAGAATGTGGCTTCCTACTGCTTCTAAATGGTATTAATAAGTCAACTTGTAAAAGGAAAACACAGGTCACAGCAACCAACAGAGTAAGCAAAAATGGGCTCCCTCCAGAATGGATTTCTAGTGATGAATTGTTGAAGAAAATTGTCAAACTGCCTTTAGCTGTAGCTACAGAAAAAAGATCTGGCTCCATCTTAGAATGTCCACATAGGAAAATAATACATCAATGAATGAAGGCCTCAGAGAACGATGACCAAGAACATTCCCTGCTGAGGACAGAGAAAGAAAATACTCCTCAGAGACACTGCCACTACCTGAGTCAGGATAGAAAACTTCAAAGTGGCTTCTGATTTACTGGATGTAGCAGGAGAAGAATCATGGGCACAAATAAAGATTGCATGCAAAATTGACACACGAGGTCCTGCGCTACCAGTTGCTA
Organism: Bramus lutescens; assembly: GCA_001685075.1. Taxonomy (NCBI): domain Eukaryota; kingdom Metazoa; phylum Chordata; class Mammalia; order Rodentia; family Cricetidae; genus Bramus; species Bramus lutescens. The sequence goes on from LOEQ01008225.1 coordinate 48,600, forward strand.
GAATGATCCAGGTTGTTTCATGTGCATTATTGTGGGAAATATCAGTGGTGGTTGAATTCTTCAAATGTATCTATCTTCTATGAGTCCATTCAGAACAGGAAACAACAAACTTGATCTTTTCAATACAAAAATATTCTAATATTCATATCTGTGTACTTTCTAACTGATGAGATAAAATGTACACTCTTAGTCCTCACGTTTCTAGTTGTTATGATAAAACACTTGACAAAGCAATTCAAGGAAGGAAGGGTTTACTTTAAGCTTACAGTTTAAGGGAATACAGTCTATAATGGCAGGAAAGGCGTGGTATCCACAGTACAGAAGCTAAGAGCAGAAAGACGGGCTGGTTACAAAGGAAGGACTAATCATTTTATTATTTATCTCAAAGAATAATTTATAAGAAATCTTAGAAGAATCACAAATCTAAACTTTTATATATGAAAAAGAACCAGTCAGCTCTACTTTAAATCTTTAGGGTACATACCCACTCAAAGTTGAGGGCAGAAATGGGTACAATGAATTAATCACCATCTTTGATCACCAGCCAATCCTAGCAAGAAAGACATGTCAGCCAATAATAATTGGGCTGCTTTGCTTTTGATCCCTAACCTTAAATAATCTATTATTCAGCTATGTGTCCTTGTTAACTTTAGATGGTCTTCTTGGGTTTTTCACCTCAAACCTATTTTACAAAACGTCTTAATCTAATTTTAAGTTATTTCAAAGCTTTGTTTCAGCTATGATGCACTCTGAAACCTGTGAACATATCTCCCAATGTTAAAATTAAAATAATTTAAGTTATCTGGGTTACTGTGATTTTGTTGCCACAGAGGATGAGAACCTGTGGATTCCTTCCAGACTAATATGGTTTGATCAAACAAAACCCCCTGAAACAATAGCCTAGATGGTCCAACATCCATGACGGCTTCAGGACTGCTGGCTGAGATGGACCTACCAAACAGGATACCCATGACAGACCTGATTAACAGCTCCCCCAGTCAGCAGGAAGTAGTCTAGAGAACAATGCCCAGATTCCCTAAATGATTGTTTATAAATGTTTGTTTACATTTAAAGGGGGATATGCTAAATATATGAATATTTTGAATTGGTATGGATATTGGTTTATTGATACAAATTTAAAGTCAATTTTGTTATACTGTATATATGTATTTCTGCTCTTTATTAAGATATTATGTTTGAGCAGTTCATTTAAAATTGTAATGTATAATTAAGAAATACAGATTAATAGTCATCTATAATATTCAAGCTTGTAGTCATGTTAGTTAGGTTTTCTAGATATATAGAGATATATTTCAGTTAGATAGATAGTCTTCAAATCTTTCAAAAACTAACAGAATATGGCATTTAAATGTTTTAAAAACTTAGGACTTCTTATGACAATGAGATACATCTGCTCCTGGCAGCACCAATTACTTCAAGAGGATGATGGGCATTGAAGAGGCTCCTTTATGGAGTTGGTTAGCCTTTTGGGCAAGAAACTACTCTTGCCTGGACTGTTTGATGTTATCCTGACATGCAGGACCCACAGAAAATTGACTGCTGAACTTGCCTAAAGGTGAGATGGCCCTTCAGGATCCTGCTTCATGAAAGAGACTTCCATATATTCTGCAGGACACAGAAGAAAGTTACTGACAAACTACCAATACAGGTGGAACTGTCCTTGAAATTTCCTGTTTCATGGGAAAGTATGCCAGATACTATGGGCCTGTAGGCTGAAGATGAATGCCCACTATTACAGAAGAAATTTGGGTGACTGTGCAGGCAACAAGATATCTCTGTCAAGTCTAGAGCTTTGGAAGTTGCTTACAATGCACTTACTTTTAAATTAGGTAATATTATATCCTCCTGGGGTCTTTGATGAAGTTGAAGAATAGATAGTTACAGTTTTCCTTAGTTATGATAAAAGACAAAGTGGATATCAATATTATAACTCTAATTCTTGCTTGATAACTGTTTTGTTGTGTGTAATTTTAGTATGTTAAAGTTAAAAACCTTCCTTTTCATTTAGACAGAAAGGGGGAAATGGTGTGAGAAGTCCTTTTGTATATGTATTGCTTTTATTGGTTAATGAATAAAGCTGTTTAGGCCAGAGGCTTAGAGCTAGGCAGGGAAAACTAAACTCAGTGCTGGGAGAAAGAAGGCAGAGTCAGAGAGAAGCCATGTAGCTGCCCACAGGAGACAGACACACTGAAACCTTGCTGGTAAGCCACAGCCACGTGGTGATACACATATTAAAAGAAATGGGTTAATTTAAGCTATAAGAGTTAGCCAGAAATAAGTTTCAGCTATTGGCCAAATAGTATTGCAATTAATACAGATTTCTGTGTGATTATTTCAGGAGCCTAGGCAGCTGGGAAACAAACAAGCACACTCCCCCAACACTGGGATGCAATTATTTTTTTAATCATTAACCTAAGCCACAGTTTATATGGCTCCTCAATAAAACTCATGTGTTCTAGATATTTGACACTTCCTCGGTTTTTGTTTGTTTATTTGTTTGTTTTATCCTCTACAATCTCTGCTTTATCAGAGGCAGAAGCAAAATTTTATCCTATATTTACCTATGTTAATTTTCCCACTACACTAACTTCTATCATAATTCCTTACTATATTTATTAAAGACTCTCAATCATCAAAATCCTATTTAAATGAATACTATTATTATATGAAATCATTGTTTTGGTGAAACAGTACATCTTTGGAAGAAATCATCTTTATAATAATCCACAGGTTAAAAACTCCCAGTAGAACAGGATATTTCCAAGGGATGATCGTACTGCATCAAGGGCAGTGGGGATATTCATACCATGCCAGATACCAGAGAAAAATGACAGCACAAACATGCAAAGACACAGAAGCATCAAGAAACATTCTGGGTTTGAGGCTCTCAGAGCCTTGCCTATGTGGGATTTCCTCATCAAGGTTTCATTTCCTGGGGGGCTGATCCCCTGAAGTCAATTGTCATCTGCTGCTCCTCTGACATGGTCGCTGGCACAGGCCAGGGGAGGCTACACAGAGAAACCCTGATTTGATAAAACAAAAACAGAAAGAAAGGAAGGGAAGGAAAGAGGAGGGAGAAAGAAAGAAAAGAAAGGGAGGGAGGGAAGAGAAAGAAAGGAAGGAAGGAAGAAAGGAGAGAAGCTACAGCAACCCACAATAATAAATATGAACAAGTAAGGCTGTACATTTTCAAAGCAGCAGAAGGAAGGGTATAGGAGACAGAGTATATACTAAAGAGGAGGGCCATAGCATAGTTTCCTAACCGACCCCTTCCTACTGAGCACCACTCTATCCAGAAGTACCATGGGCTCACAAAACCTAGAAAAAGCTCCCCCAAGTCCCCCACATCTGATCAGAAGGAGATTGAGTGTATATTTGTATCACTCTTCCCCTCAATTAACTGGAACCCTTTACTAACTGGAAAGTAACACAATTAATTGGGGAAAACAAAAGTAATTCTCTCTAATGAAATGCACAATGTAGAAGAGCACACACACACACACACACACACACACACACACACACACACACACAGTGATATAAATGTGAGGTCAACTTCAGTTGTTCCCCACAATCCATCCTACTGAAACAAGGCCTTTCACTGGAACCTGGGCTTCCCATTAGGCTAAGAAAGCTGTGGGATAAACCTGTCTCTGCCTCTGTGGCACTGGGTTTAAAAGTGCTATTACCCTCAGCTTCTTATGTGAATTCCAGGAGCTGAACTCAGGTTCTTTTTTAATTATTTTAAATTTATCCATTTATTTATTTACTTTTACTGCTATTGTTGAGCTATATATTTTTCTCCATCCTCTTCCCTTTCTCCCCATCCCCTTCTCCTTTCTCCCATGATCCCCATGATCCCAATTTACTCAAAAGAGCTTGTGTTTTTCTACTTCCCATGTACTTTAGATACATGTATGTCTCTCTTAGGGTGCTCTTTGTTGTCTAGGTTTCCTGGGGTTGTGAATTGTAGGCTGTTTTTTCTTTGCTTTATGTATAAAAGCCACTGATGAGTAAGTACATATTATATTTGTCTTTCTGGGACTGGGTTACCTCACTTGATATCATGTTTTCTAGATCCACCAATTTGCTTGAAATTTTAAGATGTAATTATTTTTCTCTGCTGTGTAGTACTCTGTTGTATAAATTTACCAGGTTTTCTTTATTCTGGCTATGACAAATAATGCTGCTGTGAACATAGGAACATAGTTAAGTGTATGTCCTAGTGGTATGAATGAGCATCCTTAGGGTAGATACCCAAAAGTGGTATTACTGGGTCTGAAGGTAGTTGGTTGCTAATTTTCTGAGAAATCACCATACTGATTTCCTAATTGACTGTACCGGTTTGCACTCCCACCCTTTACCTCATATCCTCTCCAGGATTAAATTGTCATCAGTGTTTTTGATCTTGGCCATTTTGACAGGTATAAGATGGAATCTCAGAGTTGTTTTGATTTGCATTTCTCTGATGACTAAGGATGTTAAGTATTTCCATAAGTGTCTTTCAGTCATTTTAGAGTCATCTGTTGAGAGTTCTCTGTTTAGGTTTGTACTCCATTTTTATTGGATTAGTTGTTCTTCTGATGACCAATTTGTTGATTCTTTGTATGATGTAGGAGTGTCTTCTGTTCTGTACTGATTTCATTGGTTAAGTAAAGAAAACAGCTTGGCCTGATAGGTCAGAACATAGGTAAGCGGGGAAGACAGAACAGAATTGTGGGAGGAAGAAAGCAGAGACAGACAGATGCCAGGAAGCTCCAGCCCAAGATGGACATAGGTTAGAATCTTCCCAGTAAGCAACCACTTTGTGGTGCTACACAGATTATTAAAAATGGGTTAATCAAGATGTGAGA
>LOEQ01008226.1:36358-52804 GCA_001685075.1 Bramus lutescens
GGAGGGGGGAGGACCTTGGTCTTCCCACAGAGCAGGGAACCCTGACTGCTCTTTAGACTGGATAGGGAGGGGGAGGGGAGAAGGGGAGGGAATTGGGAGGGGGCTGGAGGTGGAAATTTTTAATAATTATAATAAAAATAAATTTAAAAAATAATAATTTTGCCATATGATGCTTCTTTTATGTGTATGTGTGCATATGTGTTTGTTTTCATAGTATGCTTGTCTTATTTCTCTGTGTGTATGTGTATGTGTTTCAAGATCTGTAAAACTTGCAACTCCAGATTGCAACAGCTCTGGAAAAATACAAACACATGGGTAGCTGCCATTTTGGCCTCAGCACCATCTTGGGTAAGAGTAACCACATGTGCTGGGCCTGCCTACCAAGGAGATATTCCACATCCAAAATTCTTTTACATACTAAAATATACCTCCTAATCTCCTTGCCTCTATTAGCATTGGTAAACTGTAACTAATTCTCTAAATTTAACTTATCTGTCTAATTTTAATATACCTAACAGGTAAGGATACACTAATTCCCAACTGCCTTTATAGATCTAAGAGTATGTTATTTAAAAAAAGAGCTTCTAACACAGAGACATGCAAATTCCTGCAGCATCCTATAACTCCCCCATGAAGATACATGGTTACAGAAGACCTTCTGTCTGGTTCCAACTCTCCTGGCTACAAACTAAATTATGGCCTTATCAGGCATATGTGCCCTTTGATTTTGTGTCTAAGTTATTCACCTGTGCCTCTCCTGTATAACCAGGGAAGTTCTCTGTTCCATTATTTCTGGCAGTTAATTACCCTTCCCATGGCTAGCCTCATTCATAGGGACAGTAATAACAATATTGTTTTCTCCTAGCTACCTTCCTTCTCATTTCACTCAAGAAACAGTTGCCTGAGGTCTTCAGGATGGCAGTAAACCAGATGGATCTCCAGTCATTACTCTCACTGAGCCTGAGCTCACCAACCCCCAACTCTCCCCTCTCTCACATCACTCCCTTGCCTGCAGGAAGTAACCAGGCTTAAGCAAGCACCCCCTATACCCAAAGACTCTGGGATGTTTGGTTGGAAGCTTCACCCCAGCTTCTGGCAACCTTATATCCAGAGATTCTGGAATGTTTGGTTTGAAGTGAGATCCCAACCCCTTGGTATCTCTATATACAAAGAGTCTACAATGTTTGGGTCTAGGTGTCCCCCCAGCCCCCTGGCATCCATATACCCAAGGACTCTGAAATGTATGGTTGAAAGTTTTGTTCCAAGGCTCCTCCTCTGGGAGTTGCCACATTCCAGACCCTACCTCTGAGAAAGTCCACCAAATAGTGACTCCTCCCCAGAAAAGGTCAAGACCACTCCCATAGGCTATTTAACCTGCCCTCAGGGAATGAATATATGGTCTTCTTATTTTCCTTTCCCATCTTCGTGGTCTTCCCGGTTCTCCTTACCCCTCTCTGTGTTTTTCCAGAGGGCCACCCAGGAGCACTGGCATCCATTAAACCTGGGCTTTTTCTAATTCTCTTTGTTTTGGTCTAATTTGGATCAATGAGTTGGTGGAGAGGCTTGTCAGCCAATAAAAAATTTACAAGAAGAAGTAAAGTAAACCCATCTTATAATCTGTGATCTAAATGTGTTCTATGAAATAATATGTTTCTGGGATTATTAATACCCTGATTAACAAAAGTGAATTCCATAGAATCCCTTGTAATCATTATAGTTCATATAATCTTGGGCCTGCAAAGAAAATTGTGCTCATAAAATAATGTTACCCACTCTTGCATTTTCTCTGTACATAGTTCTGCTTCCATGTATTTTCCACCTGATTGACATTTAGCATAGAGCTAAAATACAATCAGATTTCATGAATTAATATTCCTAGAATCTGATGGCCTAGCTTAAAGGTAAATGATATTTCTGTGCTGAACTTCTGTTTTCAATACATTAACACCACAGTGGGGAAAGTGAAAGTAGACTTTATTAAAGAAGTGAGGGAAATGTTGAAAGTGCTTACTTTTGAATTGAACATATTTCATCAGAACAAAGATTAGGAAATTGCCTAAAATAAGCAAACTTTTATAACTGTAGGTAAGGTTTTGTTTTTTTTGTTTTTGTTTTTATATGCAAGAGTGATGTACTCTAACATCCTTTAAACATTCTTTCTGCAATTGTAGAGAAGTATTTTGCTAGGTTCAGTACACCTTTGTGATTAAAACCAGGACAAAATCACTAATGGACAGAACACAACACAGTGTGAAAAAAGATTATTTCCCCTAATATCTGGAACAAAAAGAAGGGTACTCATTCTTAGTCAATATATCATTTGAAACCTTTTCATCATACAACTTTAAATACACTATATATTGAGCACAGTCACTTTTCCCCAAATAAAATTTTCTTCATCTAACAAAATAATCATTTTTCTTCAAATTTAAGAATTCAGTTTCATTTAGAGATCACCCAAACAACAGGTTGTCAATAGGATAGACTGCCAGATGGCTAAAATAAAACTGATTACTGAAGGCAAAAAGTAGATAAACACAATTATTAATAAACAGACCCCTTAAGTGAGTCTTCCATAGAGGAAAATATAAGGTGTTTAATTTTTAATTATTACATAATTTTTATTTTTGTAATTCTGTTTTATTGAGTTAAAACATGCTTTAATAACAGACTATTAGTTAAACTATGAAACCTTAACAGGTAGGAAAGATGATTTAAATACATAGTCAGCTGTCCAGTAGAAGACAGGAATAAAGTGTGAACAGTGTAACATGTCTTAAATAAATGAATAAACTGATAGCTCCAAGTGATAAGAGCTACGAGAACAATTCTTACATGTTTATATTATGTCAAATGTTTATCAAGCTTTCTTTGAAGAACAAAATCATAGTTATATAATTATACTTCTGTAATGAATATAAATTGCATTCTCCTACTTGGACAGTCTTAATATAACAATGGTATAGGAGGTCCTTCTGCATTTGTGTTGCTTTCATTGGAAAGAAACTGCTTTGGCCTAGTTGATAGGGTGGAACTCAAGTAGGTGGGGAAGACAGAACAGAATGCTGGGAAGAAGAACAGAGTCAGGCAAACACCATGGTTTTCCTGCCCAAGATGGATGCTGGTTGGACTCATTCCTGTAAGCCACAGTCAAATGGCAATACACATTACTGCAAATGGGTTAATCAAGATGTGAGAGTTAGCTAATAAGAGGTCCAGGCAATATTTTAATTAATACAATTTCTGTGTAGTTATTTTGGGGGAGTGTAAACTAGCAGGGCACCCAGGACCAAAAGCAGGCCCTCTCCTCTTCTTACTACATAATAACACCCACAGAATAGCACATATAAAAGATGGGATGTTACTTCTTTAAAATATGCGGGGTGATAGTTGTCACTAAGAAGACTGCATTGTGATGGGTATTTTCATGTCCTGGTCCGCACTGTGCAGTTTCTCTGAGTGCTGGCAAATAAAGAAATCCATTGGTGTTTCTTAGTCTTATTATATGAAAAATAGCTCATTTCTGATTGAGGGTGCTAATAATCTTATGGTGACCTTAAGAAAATTTAGAGTTATGATCAAGTCCTGTGAGTCTTGATTATCTCAGGCAGCAGTCTTGAACCTGTTCTGGATGAAGAACTCAAACATCTGGGTCATCTATTTCTGCCGGAGATTTCTCAGGTGGTCGTCCTTGGTCAATGCTGATTTTTCTTAACTCTGAATAAATCCACAGCCTCTTATTTTCTGTGGAAACAAAAGCTAATCTTCTTCTCCAAAGTAACATACATTTTGACTTCAATTTTGAAGCCAAAGTATTTTCAAAATACTAATGATTTCTGATTAGTGACTAACTAATATGACACCAATAAAATTTATTAAGTTCAATGTATCTGTGTACGTGTGAGAAAGAGTGAGAGACAGAGACAGAAAGACAGAGAGACAGAGAGACAAACTACATAATCACATTGGATGATAAACCTTCACCATACATAACTCAGCCAAAACTATATAAGGACAACTCAATAAACAAATAGATTGTGACTAGCTATTGCAGGTGAAAATTATAAATATATCAGTGTCCAAACATCTATAATATATAGGTTGTATACCAGTTTACTTACAAAATCAGAAGGATTGAAAATTAAATGTCACTTTTGTTATAGCATTAGTCAATATTTTCTCTATAGTTTTAGTCACCATATTTATTAATAAGTATAACATTTGATTTATCTTGTGTTTGATACATTTGTTTTCTCCATTAATGTAATACATTAACAAGTAATGATGAATCTAGCAACCCTAGCCATAAGGAAGGATAAAGGAAAAGATGGAGCATGTGATCTTAGCCTTTGTATATACCAAAACCCTACCTCAATAATAACATTGATGTAAATAAATAAAAAAAAACCTGAAGGCAGTAGGACCCTTATATTGTAATCCTCTTCTATGGAGAAATGATGCATTAGTTAACATAGGCTGAAAACTAGAGAGACAACAGTAGTTCAGATCTGTTGACAGAATACACTTCTATGTATCACAGTAGAATTTTATGTATATAATTACCAGACTTACAAATTATATAATATTCTGTGGGGAGGACAAAGAACAAAAACAATGAATATAGTACTTGAAATACTGAAAATGAAGGCTCAAGCAAATAGAAAATATTCTTAATTAGTAATTGAAAAGACAAAAATATGCTTCTAAATATAAACCAAAATTATTACTATAAATGCAAGGAACTTTCTGGTAAAAATGGACATTTGGACATCAGGATACTTGTGATAAGCAAGAAAAATGATGTTCTGAAGTAAATGACAAGTCATGCTGTTACGTTAAAATTTTCGCTCTTCAAATTGGTTTTACCATCCCTGGGAAGAAATCACAGATACATTATAAGTAACAGTAGACTTGATAATAATCTGTAAGGACATAAGTTCCAACTTCTGGTATATGTAATTATAACACTATATGACAATCACATTGAGAGTTGTACATGGATCTTGTAAAGTGAATCATATTATAGTTTAAATCTGAGTTTCCTCCCCAACGTCATGTTCTTAATGCTTGATTCACCATTTAACATTAATATTTTAAAATATGTGATTGTTCCAGAAGGAGACCTAGCTTAAGTAACTAAGTGTTGTCTTTTCAGACAACACATAACCTCTGGTTTGTGGACTACAATGATATGGTTAGTACACCACAGATTTTGATGCATTCCCCATTATGAAGGATTTTAAAACCATGAACCAAAATAATTCTTCCTTTCTGTAGGCTGCCATTTTCTGGTATTTTGACCCAAAAATCTAAAACATGAACCCTATATTCCATCATAATGTTTTGAGGAAAAAAATGAAGCTTTAGATACATGTGTTGATAGGAATTTCTGTCCAGCCTGGTGAAGCAGCCATTCAATAATACACAGAGGCTTATATTAATTATAAACTATTCGGTCCATTAGCTCAGGCTTATTATTAACTCATTCTTACAACTTAAATTAACCCATAATTTTTATCTATGTTTAGCCACATGACTTGGTACTTTATTCAGTGCAGTATTCTCATCTTGCTTCCTCTGAATCTGGGCTGCAACTTCAGACTGAGCCTTTCCTATTCTGAGAATTCTCTTAGTCATTTTGCCCCACCTATACTTCCTGCCTGGCTGCTGGCCAATCAGTGTTTTATTAAACCCATATGAGTAACTGCTGCAGGAGAATTGTCTGTATTCTGTCAATCATGTATTTTAATAAAACACTGATTGGCCAGGCAGGAAGTATAGGTGGGTCAACCAGACAGGAAGTAGAGGCAGGGAGATGAGAACATGTGCATACTGGAAAGGAGCAAACCCATTCCTCCAGTCCAGCCCAGACCAATGAAGAGGCAACATGTGACCTCCCTGGCTGAGAAAGGTACTGAGCTGTGTAGCTAGCATAGATAACAATAATGGGTTAATATAAACTATAAGAGGTAATAAGAATACTGAGCTATTGGGTCAATCAGTTTTATAACTTATAGAGATCTCTGTGTGATTTTCTTTGGGACTTGCCTGCTGTGGGGTACCTGAGCGGGACAGAAACCCTAAAAAGCCGGCCCTCATGCTCCAAGTAACAAGTCTTTACAGTATACAAAAACATTATTTTTTTAGCATACATGTATTTATATGCACAGGAAACAAGGATACATAGATAGAAGAGAGAAATATTTGGAAGATGCCTTGATGATTTCTGTGATATGATGATAAGCCAAATAAAGTCAGTGATTACCATATGATGAAAAGGGAATACACATTTCCCCTCCCAGACACATCTGAGGCATGCTTGTCACATCCACAATATAAGTATGGAAAATTGCACAAATTATAAATTTACAGTCCCTTAAAAGTGAATGAATAGATTTATCTTGTTTTTATTCAGCTAGCTTAGGGCAATTATTTACATCACAAAATAAAACTACTCCAGTCAGAGAAAAAAGTAATTCTAGTGTTATTTAGTATGTGTGTTGGGGTGTTTTATGTTAACTGGCATGAGCTAAGGTCATTTTGGAAGGGGGAACCTTAAGCTGAGACAGTTCACCCACCAGAGTGGCCTGGACACAAACTGGCAGTGCAGTTTTGATTGGTTTCTGATGTGATGCTTTCATGCAGTCGTGATGCAGAGAGAGATGTACAAGTGAAGGGAGGCTTTCAATACACAAACTCCATTCTCAGTGACATATTTCCTACATCACAGGCACATTGCCTGGACCTCCACAAATAACATCACTAATTCAGAAAACTGGTCAAATGCCTAAATTTATGGGAGATGTTTTCACTCAAATTGCCATAGTGTTTGAATAAAAATGTCATAGAATTAATCACTTTGTGTACTAATAATTAAAATGCATTATAAAGATATACTTTATATATTAAAATGGTTTAAAAATTCAATCAAGTAAAGAGCCAAAGTTATGGAAATTATTCTTTAAGTTACCTTATATTCATTTAATCAGACATCACTTTATGTAATATGACTATTTGAATCAAATTTTAGATGCCAAAATATACAATTGCAATTAATTATGAAAGACAATATGATATAACTTATAATATTGAAAAGAAATTAAAAATCATTTCTTATTCTGTCCATGAAATGAACATGAATCATAGGCAAGTGTGATTCCTCACTCTCAGAGGGCTTAAATGTTAGAGGAAAGTTATCAACCTTTCAAATATTTAGAAAGCAAGTGTGTTTGATATTTTTGCATACCTGTAGAAACATGGCTTTTAGAATATAAATCCACAGTGTAATTTGGTAGATGTTTGAGTCATCAAAGAGAACACAGTTATATGAGTAAAAGGTGTGATATTTATAAACAGGACCGAGGAAAATAGCACCTCCAGTATACTCAGTCTCTGTGCTTAGCAAACCTTGTCCTATGGCTGTCTCAGAAAGGTGGTTGGCCTAGAACATTCTTTCTCCATTGTTAAGATCCTATCTCCTCTATGAAACAAAGATTTTCAGTATCAGGGATTTTGAGGTGTCATTTGATATGTAATCTTAAAGAAAACAAATTCGTAAACACCGGAAGTCAGAAGAGAGGAAGAAAATACCACACAAGTGATGGGCACAGCAACTTCTGGAAATAAACCTTATCTTGGCTTTGAAAAAAAAAAGAAAAAGGCCTATGATTCTTTAACACTGTGCATGAAGTTAAACACTGCTTATGACTTCTTTTCCCAGGGAGAAGGGCATGTTAATATTTGAATGAATAATAAGAACAAATTAACATAATTAAACTTGCTATAAGACATATATTTTATAAAATCTTGATACTCCTGAACACACAGTAAAATGGATTTGAATCTCTCAATAATACAAAAACACAATCCAAAAATTTGGAAACATTGAAATTATATTTCCTCAAAAATATAAAACTAGCTCTAAACTCCTCAATTATGATACTAATTAGGAAAATAAAATTAACATTTCACAGGCAGCAGAATCACTATAAAAATACAGCTAAAAACAAACATGCAAACAAAAAGCCCACAAATAATTTTATTTTGAGTACATTTACTGACTATTTTTTCCTGTAAACTTGAATATATTTGAAATGAACTATAATCCAGGAATGGAGGACTCATTTGTAATTCATATCTTGAGGCTAGAAGACAACACCATTTTGGATCTTGAGGCAGGATGACACACACCCTTAATCCAGAAATTGAGATAGGATGACCAACCATTAATCTGGGCCACAATTTTTGCTGGAAGCCGATATAGGACAATATAAGAAGGAATGGAGTTTGCTCATTCTTTGCCTGCTTGCTTTCACTTAGTGAGAACAAACATTCCTTCATTGGATTAGGGACACTTCCTTCAGGATTCCAGCATATACAGAAGACCAGTTGAGACATCCAGTCTTATGGGATTGAGGAGCTATTAGATTCTTGGCTGTCTATTCACAACTAGGCGTTATATAAATAGAAATAGATATAGATCGATGGTAGATAGATAGTCAGACAGACAGATGGATGGACGGATGGAGGGATGGAGAGAGAGAGAGAGAGAGAGAGAGAAAGAGATGAGATATACAGAGAGATAATTTAGTCTTAATTATTGTTTCTGATTTGTTTTTTTATGGAATTTCTGTGTTTATATCTATGTGTGATTCTGTGCCTATATGTGTTTCTTACGCTTTTTCTGTGTCTTGTTTTCTTCTGTTTGATTGTTTTGCCTTAATCTGATTTGTTTTTAATTTTATCTAATTACTTTTGTTTTTTAGATGCCTGTTTATTTTTATGGGAAAAGATTAACAAACCTTAAGAATACTTGAAGAAAACAATTCAATTCAAAAGGTAATTTAGATAGACAGTAAAGTAAAGGTATGCATATTCTGAGTAACAATTAGGGAATCTGGAGCATCAAGAAAATCATGGCAATATGGAATGGGTTCTAATTTGAAAGAAGGTGTTGAAGTAACTTCTATTCTGTTTTTCTAGCAATTAGCATGGATGAATCCCAAAGTTTAGTCCCTTGTTAACAACTATTGATGGAAAGTCTCCAGCTTTAATGGCCTATACAAACAAATGATTGAGTTTTTGGAGCCCAAAGCTGAATAGATAGGAAGGAGAGTAGCAAAGAAAGTAGAATATCTGGGTAATCAATTGTGAGTTCATCTCTGGGTGGTTCTGAGATACATGTGATGCCATCAAGTATGAAACTAATATGAAGGTGATTTGCTGAAGCTTGTACTGCTGCACAGAGTGAGCATGCCAGGAGCGTAACTGTGAGCAGGAAAGTATTCACAGGATGAGACCAGATTTGGGAGTTTCCACTACAGAGTACCCCTGATGTACATAACATAATCCAATCCACAGAGAAATTAGAAATTAGGAGAATATGACCTAAGAATATGAACAACAATACTCAGGCTTGGAACTAGAATGTACACTCATCTGTTTGCTTTCACTCTAATTAATTAATTACGTAAATATTAATTGAATTTATTAATAAACAAAATAAACAAGGAGATAATTTAGTACAAACATTAAAAACACAACACACAGTTTTTATGTTATTTTTTATTTTTTTAAAGTTTTCTTACCAAGTAACATGCTCGTTTTTGGGTGTGGCTTACCCTCCACCTCCACTCTCCCTAAAATATCAGTTTTCCTTACTTTCCCATTGTACTCTTCACCCAGTATTCCCTTTTATATATCATTCTAAATCTTCATCATCAAAATCTAGGGAACAAGACTACTGTGTTATTAGGAATTTTAGTTTTCCCATGTAACCTAATAACAGAACAAATGTGACAGAGAACAGAATCCGTGCAAGAAAAGATAGATACAGTGAAATGATCCAATGTGAAACAACACCAAAAACAGAAATCTATGAAACAATAACAAAAATTATAACATATGCTTCAACATGAAGAGCAGAAGCTGTCTCATCTGAAAAAGCATATACTGCCAGTGCCTGCTGTACAGATTTCTAAAACCAGAAAAGCTATTAAAGTTTTACTCTAAGAAAAAAGATAGAAACAGTATTTGCGTCTGACATAAATGGTTAGATACTGCCCAGGAAAAAGAGAGGTTTTATGATATAAAATTAATGATCTATATCTTGATATGGTTTTGAAATTTTAAAGCCCTCTTAATTTCCCAACACCTAGAATATAAAGGAAAAACTAAGTCTAATTAAATTTTTGAGCTCTTTTTTTCTCAAAATAGAAAATATAAACAAATTTTAGAGTCTAAGTAATGATACAGTTAGACATACTAACTTCTGCAATTAAAGAAACCCAATATATGTTAATTGCACAGACTTATGGAGGAATAAGTAGATGGATAAAAAAAATTCAGTGGTGGAATGAGAGTAAAGGGCATATATGAATACTCCCAGAAAGTCCCTAAAAATCTATTGTATAATTGAATTTTCTTGTAAATATATCTTTACAGAGAAAAGTTATAGGGATTATCAATTTTGTACAAACCTTTTATGTGGATTAAAAGCAAAAATACATAAATGAAAAGGCATTATAACAGCATTAGTTAAGGAGACATGTGAAAAGAGCCAGAGTTGATATCCGATGGTCACAGTAAGGGTGGCTAGATAAAATAATGGGAAATTTTTAAATCCTTTATATTGTCTGTAAATGGCACATTTGACGGTGACAACTCTGGATGCGAGGTCTAACACACAATGTTTTAAAAGAGTTCAAAATTAGTACTTAGAAGGCAAACATCACACATCCTACAACAAACAGCATGTAAACCATGGTAGGAGAAACAGAGTACAAATTCAGTAAGTTTGTTCTTTCCTTCCTCCATTTTGGTTGTGGGGATCTATTTCAAATGTTCAGGCTTGGTGGCCTTTACTCATCGAGCCATCTTGTTCAACTTCCTTTGTGAGTTGTTGCAATCACTTCCTGATTTTCAATGTTTCCTGTGTAGAAAGGGAGGAAGAAGGTTGGAACTTTTGTTTTTCAAACTGTATCATTTTCTGGAGAAAATAAAATGAAACTTTAAAGTTTTACAATTCATTAATCTTTAATTCTAATTTTGTAGTGTGTCCACAGTTGGATTTGGGGACAATTATTTTTAAATATTTATTGTTATTTGTAAAGTAGGGCAAATATACTAAGACTAGTGGAGTTGAAAACGAAACAATACTAATAATAAAGAATGATAATTTGTTTTTAACTGACAGGTAATATTTCTCTCACAAATGGGCTTGTTTATAAAACTTTCAAACCAATTTCTACATGTGAATAGAATTCTCAGATCATCAAAAACTTGGCCTTTTAACTTCTGTCTGATTTGAACAGACTTTGGAGAACCTCACAGACACTTGGTGTTAGCAGCTCATTAGCTACAATTTTTTTCCTGCCTAATGTAAGTAAAATCCTTGTTATGATTCACCTGACAGATGCAGAACTCCCAAAGAGAGGCTTGTTAAACATCTAGCCAACTGGAACGATTTCAGTTCCCACTTCAAATGTTCCAACTCAACAAGCCTTTCCTTCAACGGGAAGGTGATAGTAATTGTTAACAGTCACTGTCACTAGGGTTTTGGAACAATCTCCCTGCCAAAACTAACTCATTCTATCCCAGACTGCCCCAATCCTCCTACATTTCCTTCTTTCTCATATTCATCTTTTACATTTTTCTTAATTTAGCTTTAAGCTGCAACACTCATTTTGTAAATGGTGAGCATTGTATTCTCCCTGCCTCTTCAGGTGTTGGAAGAGTACTGACTTAAAACTGACAGCTAGCTCTGTGTGCCAAAATTTTTATTGTTGCACTTTGGATTCTGTTTGTAAGGAGGTAGGTAGACCCTCATCCATCACTCATCTTTCATAGGTTTAACGATCTCTAACCCAATCTTTAAAAAGCATACCCTTTGTATTCATAGGCCAAAAAAAGGAGGTGTTGTTTCCCAATTGATATTATGTACATAGTATAAGGGTTATAATTTCATTCCCTCTTTCTGCCCTAAGGAATTGTAAGTCAAATTGATAATGATGCAACCCCCTGTGATCTAATAAAATGTAATGTAGAAAGTACAGTCCATTTTTGACACTTAAATTCTACTTACCAACTAGAAAGTCTGCTAAAGACTTCCAAACCCTGAGGTCAGGCAATTATTCTTGAGGCAATTGTGGCTTCTCTGATGTGGCTGCTCCTATGCTATTTGATTAAGAGGGTGGCCCGAGGACATATGATTAAGCTTAACAAAGAACAATAGAGAACACTTGAACATAAATGGTATCATTTTTAAGAGCATACATAGCCCCCTTTCCATTTTTTCTCACATAAGATTGCCCTCTAAATGCTGATACTTCAAATCATTTTATCAGATAGTAAAAATATTTTATTCGGTCATTTGAGGTTACTATTTAAAAACAAATTCCTGCTGTGTAATAAAGGTTCATTGAGCTCAGTTATATCACATTATAAATTCAATAAACCTCCACTTACTTCTAAATATACATTTGAATGACCTTTCTTGTTGCCATATCAAAGAATCCATCAAAATCCACTTTAGAGAATTATTTGTTACTTAGTGCTTACTTTCTGAGTACTGCTCGTCCTGGAGGAGATGTCAGGGTAGGAGCAGCAAGAGATGAATGCTCACGGATGTTCACTGTCAGAACCGGGAACAGACAAATGCCTGTTCTCAACCCATTTTCTTCCTTTCAGTTAGTCTAAGACCGTATTCTATGGAATGTTTGCACTCATAGCTCCCTGAGTATTCCCAACTCAATACAGAATTACATCAAAGGTGTGTACATAGGAATGTTTCCATTATTATAAATGCCACCATTTTGAGAAGACTGATAAGACTTTATCTGCTCTACAACATCAGTCAACAGACATCTATGGAGAAGTCTATGAGAGAACAGGAGATAGCAACAATTTACTTCTATTCTAAGAAATGTCATACAGTATCTTTTGGTTCTACCTAAAGCTGGAAAAAGAAAGAGAAAATAATCTAGCATGAGGCATTCAGTGAGAATGGCATCCCGGTAACTGCCTGACTAGGGATTCCCAGTCTAAACAATAGAGACAATGAGATTTGGTAGTTGTAGCATTCATAGTATGATAATTTTTAAGACAGTCCCAAGGAATTATCTTCATTTTATTTGCAACAAAAGACAGAAAATCCTTGTGGAAAATTCTAGGGTGGTGTACTGGAAAATGTATAGAAAAACCCTTTATACAATCCTTAGTATAATAATGCTTTCAGAGTAGACAGATTCTAAAAGTAAAACCTCTGTTTTTTTTAACCCCTTTCATTCTTATCATTTATGCTGCTTCTCTGATCCTAAGTAACCCCAGTGCCACCATCAGGGCACAATTAATATAGTTGTATATCCTGCTTTCTGTTTTAAAAATGGTCTTCTTTCTATGTAATTGCTATATATATCCAATATGAATGTCTCTATGGGTACATTGCTAGATGTAAAAATCATGCAAAAATATTCTCTATTGAGTCCTTGATTATGAATTTGTAGAAATAAATAACATTGCATAACTCTTTAAAATTGTATTGCAGATTTTATACAGAAACTTTTATCACACTGATTCCCTTCTCCAAACTCCTAGATTCAGATCTGCCCCAAATTCATGTTCTTTCTTTCTCTTAAAACAACCACAAAACAAACCAAAAATTGCACACAAATAGATTTAATTTAATAAAATAAAACATGTGGTCTATCTTGTTTTAACCAAATCTTCCTGGGAATGAGGCCTATATCACAATGTTGTTGATATACTAAGAATCATTCAATCAATTAAAACTCATTTTCCTCCCTGTAGCCTTTAATTGCAAGTAGCTATTTGGTTAGGGGTAAAATTTATGCTCACTTTTTCTTCTCTGTGTTGGGATTCTGTTTGACTTGAAGTTGTCTAAAGTGATCACATAGATATCCTCTAAACATTACAAGTTATTGTCAAAGTTATTGTTTATCCCACAACCTGAGGCTAGGGTCCTATTGTTGAAATCATCATATGCTTATATCATTAAACACAGAAAGATGAAGTTCATGGTTAACTAGAAGCTTCATACTTACTGGCAAGTGTTCCTCATGATGTAAGTCTCACGACATGCACCAAGAGAAGTAAAGGTCTAACACTATGTGACATTTTGATGTAACCTCTTTCAGTATCCATTTTAGAGTTTTTGATAAGGCCTATCAATAGAAATCAATTTTAAAAGTTTTTAATTTTGAAATATTTGTATATATCTCTAGATATGTGTCTTTATATGCATACATGTGTATGAACATGCATACCTTGCATGAACATAGAGGCCACAAAAAATCATCAGGTATCACTCTCTAGAGCTCTCGCACCTGAATAGATGTAGGACCTAGACTTTCAGGTGATGCTGGAAGTTAGACAACCGTGAATCCTCTTGTCTCCACCATCATAGGACCTGGAGTTGCAGGGGTTCATTAAAAGTCTCACGTCTTATATAGATGCTGGGATCTGAACTCCAGTCTTCATGACTGCACAACAAGTACTTCTAGCCAATAAGCCATCTCTCTAATGTGATTCACATCTTTAAAATGACATGAGAATTATGCTCACAATAATTTCACATTTGGACACCTCTGATTTCTCAAAATATATTTGTTCTTATCAGACACTTAACATGATACTGATCCACCGATCTGATAGGAGACAAGGCCTTGTGTGTTTTCAGAAATGACATGTCAGGGAGAGATTCATATCAGAAAAATTTGAGGCTAAAATGCACAAGTGAAATATATTTAAATAAATTTCTTATGAAAGAATCAGACTTTATTCTGTTAAATTAATTTATTTTTCATAGTTTATTTTAGAACATTTATATTTTGTTGTTTACAAATAATTTTATATACTTTATTTATATATTTATTTAGAACATTATATAAATATAAACCCCATTTATTTTTCCTAGTGAGAGATTTACTTCTATTCTTCTCTCTCATCTAAATAAAATTAAGGACAGTATATTTTTGTCCACTCTTTTTCTCTTACTGCACTTCAACATTATTTGATAAAATTATTTGTATTATATGATATTGGTGACATCATGGCTGCTAAGATGATTCTTTCACACTATTATGTACATTTCCCCTTTAGTGCCACACCAAATGTCCTTCACACTTGTCCCTCCTTAGTCTCCAACACTGAGCTCTTTGCACATTCATGAACATATTCTTTTTTTGTTTCTGTCAAAATCAATTCTCAAACACATTCCTTGGGGTGTATATATGGACTATGTACTGAATGAATTCTAAAGTGCTACAAATCTGTTTCTCATGTTCTCAAGAGAACAGTCCCTTGGCATGTCATGAGCTCTAGTTCCAGTGCTCTTCATTGCTGAGATTTTTTTTCTCTAGAAATTTCCTATTATTACAGCAGAATGACCTTGAGCTCCAGAGATTAAATGTTAGTCCTGAATCTATTCATCAGTTTATTAGGGGTGCATTTCCTCATGCCTGTGTCATATGGTCCTTTTCTTCTTTAAGTTATTAAAATCTGTACATTTTATTAAGTCTCTATAGAGTTGCAGTTGCTTATCAAATAAAAGAAAAAAGCAGTTATCTGAGTATTTTAATTTACATGTTCTTTTTTCTTTGTTTGATTTGTTTAGTTGACATCTTCTAATGCATGTTTTCTTCAAGGCTCTTATTAATATTGACATATACACCCTGCAACTTCTTTAATAATAATTTGGTATTTAACTTCTGATCTCTGTGTCCTTTT
This sequence comes from Bramus lutescens, assembly GCA_001685075.1. Taxonomy (NCBI): domain Eukaryota; kingdom Metazoa; phylum Chordata; class Mammalia; order Rodentia; family Cricetidae; genus Bramus; species Bramus lutescens. The sequence continues at coordinate 52,103 of LOEQ01008226.1, forward strand.
AATTTTTCCCCAATTTTAGTCTTTTTTCTTGCTTTGGATCTTAAGTGATAATAGTTTGTACTTTTTGTTACCATATCCCATTTGTTAATCATTGTTTTCTTGTTGGGTTCAGAGAAACCTTTCTGAGGTGAAATGATCCAAGAGCATTTCAAATTTACTTCAGTAACATAAGTCAGTTAAGATAGAGAGACAGACAGAAAGACAGAAACACACACACACACACATACACACTTCTTCAGGAGAGAGTTTTTTATTTTTTTCAAAAGGTCTTTAGTATTAGTTTTTATCCCTCCTTCCTATCCCTATCCTCTTTAGTTATCTGTTTCATTCTTTTCCTTCATTTATACCACTACATTCTATCTATACCCTTGCATAGACCACCCTATACCTTAGTAATTGTCAGATTTTTGTTAGTGTTATTGGTGAAAAGCACACATTTGAATATTCAAAGCTAACACTAAAAATTAAAAGGAATATCTGGGATGTGTCACATATGCCTTTAATCCCACCAGGCGGGACACAGAGTCAGAAGGATCTCTGTGAATTCGGGGAGGGTCTAGTTTGCAGAGTCAGTTCCAGGACAGGATTTAAAGCTACAAAGAAACTCTGTCTTGAAAAACAAACACAAAAACAAACAAACAAACAAAACATACCTAAATATAATAAAAGCTATATACAGCAAGCTGACAGCTAACATCAAAT
>LOEQ01008226.1:54120-77927 GCA_001685075.1 Bramus lutescens
AGCAATACCACCCTTGGGAATGTACCCAAGAGATGCCCTAGCATACTACAAAAGATGTTCAACTATGTTCATAGCAGCATTATTTGTGATAGCCAGAACCTGGAAACAACCTAGATGCCCCTCAGTGGAAGAAAAGATAAAGTGTTTGGATGCTCACCTTCCTAGACCTGGATGGAGATGGGAGGACCTTGGACTTCCCATAGGGCAGGGAAACTTGACTGCTCTTTGGACTGGAGAGGGAGGGGGAGGGGGACTGGGGGAGGAGAAGGGATATTGGAGGAGGGGAGGATGTGGAAAGTTTTAATAAAAAAAAGAAACACCAAAAAGAAAAAAAGTTAAAGAAGGGATGCATTGTTTTGTTTTTCTGAGTCTGAATTACCTCATCATAATGATTGTTTCCAGACTCACACATTTACCTGTGAATTTTAGTTTTCTTAAAAGCCCATTATTATTCTATTCTGTGACTATACCTCCAGCATATTTTATTATTCATGCATCAGTTGATGGAGATCTAGGTTGTTTCCATGTAACTGGCTACTGTCAATAGAGTAGCAGTGAGAAGGGACAAGAAAGTATTCATGTAGCATGAAACATTTACATTTATGATAAAAAGCAAGTGGAAGATCTATTTCTCCAATCTCCTTTTGTTTTGGAGGAACATGCAAACTGATTTCCATAATTGCATCATAATTTTCCCTTAATTTAACAGTGGATAAGCATTCCCTTTTCTCCATCTCTTCTTTACCACCCATTTGTGTTTTTTTGTTTTGAGAATTATTTGCTTAGTTCTTTGGCTCAACTTCTTTTTTGTTGTTGTTGTTTTATATTCTTGATATTAGTTCTTTTAATTCATTATATAATGGTTATGCTCACACTTTATCATATACACATGTGGTAAAAATTTATTTTCCTGTTCTGAAGGATACATCTTCATTTGAGTGTGTCCTCTATTAACATGTGGTCATATTGATCTTGATTTCTGTGCTATTAGTAACCTGATGAGAAAGTCATTTCCTGTCCCTGCAACTTCAAGCCTATTCCATATACACTTCTCATTTCAGTTCTTGGTATGAGGTCTTATGTGGAGGTCTATGTCTATTTGTAGTTTAGTTAAGTGCAGAGTGAAAGATATGGGTGTAATCTCATTCTTCTACAGTCGTACCCAAACCATTTATTGAAAATATTCTCTTTTTTGTCAATGTGTATTCTTGGCCTCTGTCAGAATTTAGAGGGACATATTAGAGTGGGTTTTTATTTGAACCCTCACTTGTATTCTATTGATTAATGTTTCTACTTATGTATCAATACTTTTCTGATTTTATTCCTATAGAGCTGTAGTGATACTTTAAATCTGGAATGTGATACATCCAGCTGTATCTTTATCTCTTTTGTTGGTCTCGAACAATTTTTATTTATGGATATTTATGATCCCATACAAATTTTAATATTATTTTCTTAATTTTGTTGGAGAATTGCTTGGAAAATTTGATGAGGATTGCATTAAACGTGTAAATGACTTTTGAAAGATGCTCATTTTCTCAGTGCTAATTTTACCAATCCAAAAACATGATCCTCATTCACTAAATTCTTATATCATCAATATTTTTATATTTGATCTACAGTGGAAATGTGCATAGAAGTAAAATTTGCTGAGAAAAAAGATAAAAAGTATAATTTTCTGTAATATATTTACCCCTTTACATGATCATATGTAAAGGGATTTGGAAGATTCATATCACCCAAACATATTTAAATAAGTTGACAAACTATAATTCTAATCATTTGTAAACATTTCATTTACTTGTGAAGACAGCAAAATTTAGTTATAGTGCATCCAAGAAATTATGCATTATAGTAATATCTAAAGTGACGCTGATAGAAATCTAGAATAGTTAGGAACAGTCTATAATGGTGGATTCTTCCTGCATGATATTTTTCTTAATTTTGGAAGTACAGATGGCTTGAATGGCACAGTTTCGTGCAACACTTTGTCTTTATTCTGAGTTAGCCCTGAGGAGACAGGAGCAACACTGAAAACAAATACAAAATGTGGGGTTTTAGTAGCACTAGAGTACTGAGCTATTCTTTGCAGTTTACTTAATTTCTTTTTTGTTTAATATTTAAAATGGAGTTTGAATTGCAGAACTGTGTCCTTTATCCTAATGATGATAATAGCATCCAGGAACACTTAGTGGAATCTGTAGATAAAATTGCTATTTTGCTCTTTATATAGGAATAAAAGAAACACGTGCTTTGTGTTCCTTTTTCCTAACCATTCTGGATAGTTGGTGCTCACTTTTTAACATGAATAGACTGTATTCACAAGATTTTGATGTTTTCTCTTAAACAATACCTAGAAAGCATTATCTCTACACAAGTAACATCTGATGTAAGAATCTATCACACAGGCAGTATGCCAAGAAAAAAGTGCTATAAAATGTTTACTTTATCTCTGGTGGCAAGAGAGAAAATACTATAGTAGTTAAGTCTTCTTCCAATGTTTTCATAATATTCTCTCTGATCTCTTTGAAAGAAGTTATTAAAATAATGAAAGTGTAAATCTTTACCCCATTTCTGCTGTCATAGTGACACATACTTGGTTTGGGATAATAGTATACAAACACTTTTATCTCATTAGTACTATTTCATCTTTCCGTAAGCATTTAAACTAAAGCTTAAATCACTAAATTTAAGCATTTAAATTAAATTTTAAATCACTAAAATTCTGATATCAAAGTTATCTTTGCTATTTAGTATTGTTAGTTTAGTTACTAGAACTGAGAAATTATAACTCTTACATCTTATAATCTTATGTCCACATTTATTGGCATTTTACACTAATGCAAACTTCAGTGGGTTTCAAATAACATACTTGCCTTTGAGTATATACTTTTATGTTTACCATATATGCATGTGTGTTGTTGTAAGAAAGAAAATAGATAGTGGTTTGGGTGAAAGAAGCTGACAATCTGTGGTAAAGTGATTTTATAGTTTCATATGTTGATGTTATTCAGATTTTTTCCCTTTTGCCATTTTACATGTAAATGGACAATCAGAAATAGTCTAAGGAAGTGTGGGAAGTCTCCTAAATGGTTAAGAGTATGCACTAGTATTCAGAGGCAATAGGTTACTTTTTCAGCAGAACCATGATGCATATTAATACATGCATGCATGACTATTCATCAAATAGAAACAAGTAAATCTTTTAAAAGATGAATAGATGTTACAGAGATCAGTCAGTCTTAAGAACTATTTTTGCTGTTACAAAGGCCCAGGTTCAGTTCCCAGGACTGACATGATGACATATGACCATGTGCATCTCCATCTTCTGGGTACCTGATACTTATCTCAAAGGGTAGAGACAGGCACACAGTCCATACACATGCATGTAGATGAAACTTTCATGAATATTAATATAAACAAATAAATTTGCAATTAAAGAGAAATATTCTAATCTAGTCTGACTTATATATATATATGTGTGTGTGTNTATATATATAAAGAAAGTTACTTGAAAATTTAACTTTTCACTATTGGTCCAATACAAACATTAAACTAATTATCCAGAGAAAATGTTTGCACCTGTTGAAGACATTTCCTTTGCACAGTCTAAAATTGGTTTGCTCTGTGTCTTTGAGACAGTTGGGCATGAGTGGCAGAATTAACCTAAACTATAAATAAGAATAAAAATTAATACCAGAGTGCTAGATACTTCTTCCTTGGGAAGAGACCCAAATATCACTTCTGTTCTCTATATCCCACCTATGAAAGCTTTCTAAACTTTCAGAGGAAGCCTTTAAATTTACCTATAAGCAGCTCTATGGTTCACTTACATTTGGCCTTTGCGCTAGAGAAAAAATAATGTATTATTTATATAAAATAGTAAACTTAAATACTTTACATTTGGCTTGCTATATTTCTATTGATGATTTTAATTCTTGATTTGTGTTGGTATTTTTATCAAGGGCAAAGGCAAGGTCTGAATTCACAATAAGAAGTCTTGGGTAAAAAGAACACCTCCTAAGATTTTAATGGTTGGCTAACCGAATACGTTAATTAGAACTACCAAGAAGTTTTATTTTAGGAATTTAATCTGTGTTGAGATACTATACTTAATATCAGGAAATTCAAAGACAGGAATATATTCTTTATAATATTTTTCAAAATATGTCCTAGAGGCTATAAAATACATATATGATCTTTTGATATATTCATTAGTGAGTTAGTGATTTCATCTCTTCATCTTTGTAGGTTTATATAGCTTTCATTTTGAAAATATGAAAGTCTGTGATACATTGCTCTGATAGAAAGCACAGAACTAAACCATGAAGCTAACTAAATGAAGATTTAGTTCTGCCTCATGGTTTCAGTTCATCATCTCTTTGCCTTGCTATTGCAGACTGTGGTGGAGCAGCCATGGGGCAGATGATATAACTGAACATAGCTGCTCATATCACTGTGATCAAGAGATGAAAAAATGTGCTGGAGACACCAACATCCTTCAGTAGGATGCTCCTAGGGACCAGCTTTCTCTAAATACATCCAATCTTTTCTCCTACATTTGATTATCTTTAAAAAGTCACTTACTTGTGAATCTTTCATGCATTAAATATTGACAAAAATCCTTAGGTTACAATCTTTAAATTGCTTGAGAACCAAACCTTAAACACATATAATTTCTTAAGATGTTTCTAATATTCTAACTATATTTTCTTTCATCAACCCCATGGTTCACGCCAACTTCTTCATACAAAAATATGATTAGTCTATCTCCAAGAATCTACAAATGTTCAATAGTTCTTGGTTTTCCCAAAATATATTTTAAGTTTAATGCACAAAAATAATGTGATGAAGGGCCTGTATTGAGAATAATATAATCCCAAATGTCCTTTTCAGTTTGAAAGTCCAAAGAGAAATTGGAGAAATTTTCATACAGTGTTTTCCTTCTTCTAAAGGCAAATGGTATTGAATGCTATTATAACCCTTATAAGATATGTTCTAGGTTTTACAGGAAGATGAAAATTAAGTCAATGCTGAAATACTCTGGATATAGAGGTATTGGAGCACTGAAAAAGCTGAAAAACAGACCTGAGAGACCTGAGACCAGTTATGCAGAAACTTGATGAGCGTCAATATAGTTCCACAAATCAGATGGCAAATTATTTGTGTGTTCAAAGTGATTGAAAAGTTGATAAATTCATTTTCTTCTGAATTGTTAAAAGACAACTATTGTTTAAACTAATAATATAAATCTTAGTTTGGCCAGTGAAAATGTGTTCAGCATTGCTCTGCCATCTGAATTCATCAAACAAGTCTTATACAGATATATAGCATTTCTGTTTACTAGTGAACTAAATAGTTGTTTTTATCTTTTCTAAATGTACTAAAGGATTAATTGAGACAAATTTTAAATTTCAAAATGTAGTTCAGTCAACATAACAGATATTCTACATTGTTATTTATAGCTGTATCAATAAGATAAAATGAAAAGTGATTTTTTTTTCCTCTGGCAAGGCTGAGGCATGTATGGGCAGCCTGTATATGGTGATTCTGTTGAACTTGTCTATATTGGGTTTCATGGTTTAAGGTGATGAGGATGACTGACCAGGTCTAGTCCTCAAGAGTACACCAGAATTCAATAGAGATGGTTGTAAACCACCATGTGGCTGCCGGGAATTGAACTCAGAATCTTTGGAACAGCAGACAGTGCTTCTAACCATTGAGCCATCTCTAGAAATCAATATTTTGTTTTTATATAAGTGGAACTTTGACTATATAAAACTATTTACCAAAAATAATGACTTCATAATGTTTTACATATAAAGGAAAGATATAGAAAGGTGGGCCATGAATAACTCACCTTTCAAATTAACTTTATTAGGTGACATAGGAAACCATGGATAGGCCTTGAAGTGGGAGAGCATTAGGAGAGATATCATCACTGTCGTAGGCAGCTGTGAAATGGAACCAAGAGAGAAATTGGTCTTCAATTTCCAGAGTCCTAGTAGAGTTAAAAGCGTTATGTCATCAGGAAAAGGTTTTAAAGTAGGGGTGAGCCTTTAATTCTGTAAGAAAAGGAAATTTCTGACTCATATTAGATCTCCAGAAAGGATTGAAGGGAAATTCCATATTAATTATCTCACAAAATACAAATCTAGATGCCATGTCTATAAAAACAACTTGTAATTTATGTTGTCTTACAGTTATAAGCAGCAGATCAGTGGGGAACTCAACTCTGTGGAAGCTATAAGGTCATAGAATATTTTCTTAACAACCTCATACAGGAAAACAGACTGTATGGGGGTTTGGTTTGACCTCTGCGAGAGCAGGCAGGTAGGCAGAGGTTCTGAGACCTACAAGAAATAATTGTGAAGACTGTCTGAGACCTGTAGCTGCCTTCCGACCTCTGTAGGTTTGATGGGGCAATTACTGTCTTATTCTGTTGCCTAAATATCAGGGGAGTATATGGAGTAATTTCCTGTCTGATTTGTAGTCTGCTGGCAGGGAACAAACTTGATCTTTGCTCAGATTCAATAGGCAAATCAGAAAACATGTTTGTTTCTTGTTTTATGTCCTATGTAAGTCCTCAGTGCAAATGGTGTGGCCAAACTACATTGAGAAGGGCAGTCTGATTTGGGCTTTAATGATTCATATGCTAATTTCTTGTTCAGAAGTACTAGCACAAGCTTATATAGAAAACAATATGTCCATTGTGGAAACCTTCTTGGTTAGTATTGTGTAGTTTTTCCTGGGGGCACTTGAACTAATTTTATTTGCCCTATGTAGGCCTCCAGTTACAGATAAAGGAAAAAAAATACTCTACTCAACACTTGCTTAGTGATTTTCCTGGCATTATTTTAAAAGACTAGAAGTAACTAAAGGCAATTGTGTCACCAAAATGCCCAGCGCTCCATCATGGAATGACACATAGAACTCTAGCTCACTAGCACTATAATCTAAACTCAGTTTAGCTAGTTGTGGAGTCTCCTTTACCTTGTAACCTTGTTTATATTTCCAAGAATTATAAATCCCATTTTCTCTCTTCTACGATGGCCTTTTTCCATTAGAATGAAATAACTACACAATGGCTATTTGCAAACCTTTGTATTTAGTCTTTTGGGGATTAGAGAGATAGACTTGGTGAATTGGAATACTTGTAGATATATAAGTGAAAGTATTCTTCGGGCTTTTTAAAGCAGAATTCACATGTTGTAGGATTGTTTTAAAGAGCTTTTGAAGAAGAATTGTGTGCATGTATGTATATGTGCCCACCTGGGTTTCTGTTCATCAAATGCATAGAAGAGCCTGAGGATACAGAAGAAGGGGTTAGATTCCATAAAACTGGAGTTACAGGGAGCAAAAACTAGGTCCTCTGCAAGAACAAAATTGTTATTAACTGCTCAGCCCCCTCTCCTGCAATTTTAATGTCTTTTCCAAATTTGAAATCCTTCCTTGGGGATTTGCATGTGGTCTATCATGTGCATCCAGATTTGCTATGTAACAGTAAAAAATGAGTGAGATAGTTGAGAGTCTTTGCATTGATGCCACCAAATTAAAAAACCTGGCAAGTATGGCCGGAACTTCCTGTATATACAGAGCAGACTGAAAAGAGGTCTGATGAAAGAATCATTGCAACCTGTGCTACAAGGAGCTGGAGTGAAGGACAGATCTGTCTGGTGGAGAATTTAACGAATCTCAGATTCTCAGGGGAAGTTCTCTGATGGACAATTTTAGTCATCCTGATATCAATGCCTGTGTTCTCCTTTCTTAGAACATAATGATGTATTATTCTTTTTCATAATTTAGTGATACAGTTTCAAACAAAATACATTTGACATGGCTCTGAGGGATGGTTTTCTTTTTTCTTTTTTCTCAGCTAAAAAGGTGATTCAGATAAAGATTTTTCTTAAATTAACTATAATCAAGTAGATATTTCAAAATATAAGGCATCAGTTTAGTAATACACTATAAAATGCAGTAACTAAAAATAAATGGCCCTTTTGTAATCTCAATAAAAATAAAATAAAAGAATACAGATAAAATATTTTTGAGGATAAAGAATGAGTCAATAAAGGAAATATTTGACATTTCGATATCTCTACTAATAAGAATGAGAAGTATTTTTAAAATGCAGAAAATAATTTTGAAAAGTGCATTCAATTGGCAAAAGGAAAAAAATTTGAAAATTTCAAATAGTGTAATACACATTTAACTGAAGGAGAAAGGGAAGACTCATTTCAAGATCTTTGTGTAAAAGAAAATTGTGCTTTTTATGACTTTTCAATGAGAATTTAAATTAATATATGCAGTTTTTAAAAACTAAAACATGTTTTATCATAAACAGTCTTGAAAAATGCATATTATATCCAGGTAGCTGCCTATTATAATCCTCCTTGTCATTATTTTGTTATCCTGTTTTTTTTTTTACATGTTAAAAAATATTCTGTTGTTCATTGAACAGAATCAAAAGTAAGTTCTTGCTTCAAGGACATAAGTTCTGCTTTTAGACTGATGATGCCATTTTTGAGTTAGTTGAGGATGAACTGGTTCATGGGTTTGGTTATGGTAAAATCAGTGAGAAATACTTTTTCTCTTTTACATGACAAGTTTTAGTTATCTATGTCACAGTAATGCGACTTCAACATCCTTCAAATAAAGCCCACTCTTCCATGGGCTTCTTTACAGTCTGGTTGTTAATAAAGTGTTTTTTTTTTAATAAGTAAATCCAGAAGACATAAAACTTAGCCCACAAATGTTAACTTTGTGATAAACCTAAAAATGTGTGAAACATAGTAATCAATTATAATTAATTGGTATTGTTTTGTTTTGCATCAAAATATATCATCAAATGATGATACAATTAATAAAGTTAAGAGTGCTTCAATCAATATTTTCTATCACCAGAGTATCAACAGATTTCATTTATTTTTCTAAAAATTCAGATAAATAATGTCCATGATACTCAGTGTACTTACAGAGAAAGGAAAGCAGAATATAGTTACATATCATCAAACACATACAAACAGTAAATTAATTTGATTAGTCATTGATTTGGCCTTCCTACACATGATATCCAGGAAAGGACTCAGTATATTTTATCTCAACAATGCTTTTAGTTATTTTGAAATTTATTTTAAATATTAACTTCCTTAAAATGATTCATTTTATTTGCATTTGAATGCATATCTGTGTTTGTGCATGCCATGTGTTCACATTTGGGTTTCCTCGGCAGAAGAGAATGGAAATCACTGAGTAGCTGGAGGTTCAGTTGGTTCTGACCAACCTGAAAAGGGCTGAGTTATGATTTCCAAGTCTTCAGTGGAACAGCAAGTGTACTTAACTGCTGGAACTTTTGTCAAGCCTTAAGTCATAAATTAGTCTGAATATATTTTAAAAACCAAAAAGCATAATAGAAAAAATATATAAAATATGTCTTTATAGTAAGTACCCAATATCACTTCAGGAATTCCAACCTTTGATATGCCACATAGCCAGGACACCATCAACACTCACTTGGATCATCACAATTGGCAAGTATGTAGTTTTCTTATTAACTCACTTTTTAAAGAAATGTTTTTTAAAATGTTGTGAAGTCATGTCAGATCAAGTCCTTGCTTTAAATCTTTTCATTTTTTTGATTACACTCAAAGTAAATGTCAACGATCTTACCAAGGCTCAATGGACCTTATGTAATATACTCTGATGACGTCTTCTTGCATAAACTTTCTCTCTCCCTCTGTTACCATACCACCCTGAATTTCATGTTGTCTGTAATCTCTGAGCATAATATTTCCTGAAAACCACTTATATTTTACTGTTAATCCATACTCCAAGAATGTGAATGGCTGACTCCTACTTTCATTTGGTTCTTCTATCCTTTTTAACATCATTTTTGCAATCAATAAGAAGATTGAAAAAGATGATTAGTGGAGGACAGTAAGAAGACTTAGCTTAACTTACAATTATATATTTTCATAGTGTAATAATGCATGTCCCACAGGAAATACTCAGGGGATATTTCATAAATGAACAAATATATAACTGAAAGGATATATGAAATAATAGAGGAAAATATATCCAAATACATTATTCATATTGAATTATATTCATAGAACACATTTTAAAAATCATACTTTAAATGTATATAATAGGCTCTTTTATTTAACTATAATAAGGTGAACGATATAAAATGAATTCAATTTTAGCATAAAGATTATCATAAAATACTCAGAGTGATTTGCTATTTGCATTGTATCAGCTAGTCAGTAATCTTATTATTTTCAATATCTTTTCTTGCATTCTTACATATATTTGTTCAATAGATCATATGTTGTGAATGCTGTAATACTTTTGACAGAGTATCCAGTCACTAGCCCAGAATAATTGATTGTTTACAGTATTTCTGATAATAAGAGCAAATTATGGTCTTTTTTGTCAGTAATAGGCATAGAAATATTAAAGACAAAAAGGACAGTGTTACTGCTTCCTGAAAATACAGTAATTTATGCCTATAATCAAAACCAAGATATTCTTATGTATGCTTCACACTCGTTTTTTCATCTTGGGCAAGGATTGTTCTAGTGTTTATTATTTCAAAGGTAAAGGAGAACTCAAACTCTGAGACTACAAAATGGTATTGAGTCTTTAAAGAACAAGGTTTGTTGTATTGTATCTGATTCATCATGAAGACAGAATGAGGTATTTCTATTCCATTTTGCTTCTGTGGTTTATGTATGTGTTCACCTACACAACTTTATTAAGTCTCTCTAGGATTTGGGGTTTGAACAAGAAATGCATTGTTATTTATATTTTCTAATGAAGAAACATGGTTGGGATAGGTAACAGTTTCCCTGTGCTCAAATAGGTAATAAACTCGGTTGAAACTGAGAAGCCCCATTTATTTTCTTGGTGCAAAGAAACACTGCTAGGGATACAGCCCAGCGTTCCCATATTAATCAGAAATTGTTAATAAAAGTTCAGTTTCAGGGCATTTCTGAGAGAGTGGGAGAGATTTAGCAGAGAGTGGCAGTGGTTTATCTTACGTGACCTACTGTGTCCATCCATAAAAGCAAATCAAGGCAGAAGAGATAAGGCTTGAAAAGCAGAGAAAGACGGGGACTTTGGCTCAGCATGAATGCAAATACCAAGGAGGAAAACTGGATGGCATGCAGCCAACAAGAAAAGCTAGCTCATTGTCTTCCAAAGTAACCCAGGAAGCGAGCTTCTAAAGACAGTTCTGAAACCATGTGGCTCTGACACCAGAGACCTTGGCATATGTACACATACTCCAAGTGAAACTATCTTAAGATTATATAAAACAAAGAGAGTTTTCTGAAAAATGAAACACAATCATCATGCATTTCAACAATCAAAAGCTGAAAACAAATAGAACCAAAGCAACTGGAAACTTATGAAGTTTACACTCCTGATCACTGCCCAGGTAAGATAGGAACAAAGCTAATTTCTTGTGATACATGATCTCTATAGTTTTTGTCTCACTTTGGACAACTGACATCTAAATGTTTCTTGTAAATTTAATAAAATAGCAGGAAAAAAGCTAATAAGGTACTATTAGTTGAAATCAACTATTATACTTTTGCTCGAATGTATTAGTTACTCAACAGTTGCATGAACAGATTCCTGGTGAAAGGCAATCTAAAGAAGGAGGGTTTATTTTTGATCATGATTTAAATGCAATAGAGTCCATCATAGTGGAGAAAGCTTGCAAGCAAGGTGTGAAACTTGCTTGTCATTGTGTCAGTGTGTCCTCAATGAAGAGATAAAGGAATCTTGTTATACAACTCACTTTCTGTTTATTCAGTTAGGATCCTGGGCCGTAGACGATGCTGCCCATGTTCAACTTGAGTTTTTCCATCTTTCTGCAAATTCACTCTAAGGGACATCAGAGATGTGTCCAGAGAATTATCTTCAAGTTAAATCCAGACATAATGACCAATAAGATTAATTTTTACATTGATGAATAATAACCTCTTAAATATATAAAGGACAGTTTCTAGAAGACTAATTGGATACATATGGATAAAAAGTTATTTTCCAAAGCCCAGTTCTGCTTCTTTTCTTTGTTTACTCTTAAATTTATTATTTTGGAAATTTTTAAATAATTAATATTCTGCTTCTAACAAGAATGTGTTTACTCTAATCTTTTGTGTGAGGAAAAAGTATGAAAGATGAGCAAGAAAAAATATATTTTTAGTCTTGCAAATACAACTATATAATTAATTAGAATTCTTTTTTGGATATAGTTTCTTGGTTGCCTTAAAATATTATTTTTAAATAAAAGATAAACATACATGCTATAAGTTGATGATAATATGAATATTAAAGTTCTGAAATTATTTAAATTGAAAAGAATATAGATGATGGTGATATTACTCAGTAGCTAAAATGCTGCCTGACCCAAGTATCACCATGGAAAATCGGGTCCCTAGAATAAATGCAAAGCTGACCAGGAATGATGTCTTCCTACAGTCTTGTAGTTCCCGAGACAAGGAGAGAGGGAAGTCCTTATGCAAGCTGACTGGAAGGTTAGACTTGCTGGAACTGATGAACTCCAGTTATAGTCAGAGACTAAGCCCTAGTAAATAGAGAACTTTCAATAAATACACTGATGTAGACTTTGAACCTCTACAATGACATGTGCATAAGTGCTTATATTCATACACATGCATTCACACATACATAACATTATGCAGGCACACATATCACACACTTAAACACACACAAATAATATGGTTTCTTACTTTACTTCAATTCTACATAGCTGATTTAATTTGGAAAATTTACTGGAATACATAAAAATTTAGTATGAATGTTATTCTACTTCACAGTCCTATTACAAAATATTTGAGACAATTAACTTGCAAATAGTTTTAATTTAACTAACATTTATAGAGTTTTAAAGCCATGATCTGTGTAGCATTTTTATTTTACTCTCAACTTTCCTATATTTTAATATTGCATTGAATTGTATAACCAGGTTTATTAAAGTTTTCATATTGTATATTTTATAGTTTGATCATATTCTTCTCTTACACCAACTTTTCCAAGTCATCACTACCTCCTTATCTACTCAGCATCATATTCATTATCTTTCTAGCTCTCTCTCTCTCTCTCTACATAATCAAACTAGAAAGACCAATTTAAAAAAAAGAAAGAAAAAGAAATCCAATAAGACAAAAATGCCTGAACCAAACAAAATTCTAACAAAAATTTAACAAAATTATAAAGGCCTTTTACATTTGTCCAACTACTCTTGGGCATTGCCCTGATCCAGAATATCATTGATATACCCAGTAACACATGGTATTTTCAATTTAGTAACTGAAAAGAAGACATAGCAAAATTTTTCTTATGAAATTTTAAACTCCTAGGTGTTGTAGGACTCTGTTAACTTGGTGTTTTCAATTGATGGCTTAGTTATCTGGTGTGGGAGGTATATATATATATANATATATATATGTTGCTTTTATTGGTTAATGGATAAAGCTGTTTCAGCTTAGAAGAATAGAGCCAGTCAGGAAAACTAAACTGAGTTCTGGGAGAAAGAAGGCAGAGTCAGTGAGGAGCCATGTAGCAACCGCTGAGGACAGACATGGCAGAAATTCGCCAGTAAGCCATAGCCACATTGCAGCACACAGATTAATAGAAATGGGTTAACCAAAAATATAAGAGTAATATATTTTCTGTGTGATTATTTCAGGTCTGGGAAGCCAGGAACGAACAAGCAGCATCCCTCAGCAAATGGTTGTAACTTAGCAGAATATAGCTAGGCAGGTAAACTAAACTGAATGCTGTAAGAAAGAACACAAAGTCAGTGAGACTCAGTGGAGCCTCCAGAGGAGAAAGAGGTGAACTGCCAGCCAGAATCTTGCCAATAGGCTATGACCCTGGTGGAAAACAGTAAAATAATAGAAATGGGTTAACCAAAGATGTAAGAGCTAACTAGCAATATGCTTAAGTGATTGGTGAAGAAGATATTTAAATAATATAGTTTCTGTGTGATTATTTCCTGGTCTGGGCAACCAGGAACGAACAAGCAGCCTCCATCAACAGTTATTACTGGAAAACGTTGTTAGACTCATCTTATTTGAAAGAATCTAACAATTATCAGGATTATAAGAAATTAATGGGATAATTTGTGTTAGTTGTAACAGTCATTGTGATAGAAATTACTTAATTATTGAGATATTGTAAAGTCTCTTTATTCTCCTATGCGCTCTCCATTCTCTCTCCTTTACTCCTTCCATACTTCTCTCCCCATCTCCCTCCCTTCTGTTCCTTTACCTATTCCTTTCACATGTGCTTTGATTTCCTGTACCTGATTATATTATAAAATATATTTTGATCATACAATTAGGACTTAAGCAATGAGAAATACACAGTATGTACTTATTTTAATCCCCAACTTTTCTATTCTAGGACTCTGCATTTTCCAAATGAAGTCACTGAAACTAAATTTCATTCAAGGAATACACTTCTTTTTTTCTAGTGAATCAAATGGCAAAACAGCTTATAGGAAAATTCATGTTAAGGAATTGCTACAAATCTCAGAAAAATGGGGTAATTTCTGTTTCAGTGATTCATTGGTTATTAAAAGCAATAGATAACGTGGTCCACAGAAGCAACTGCTTAAGGATCACAGAGACTGAAGCATCAATTAGGGAGACTGTAGGTGTCTAAAATAGGTCTTCTACATCTATCTTGTGGTTGTGGAGCTTGGTGCTCTTGTGGGTCTCCTAACAGTGGGAGCGGGGACTGCCTCTGATCCTCTTGCCTGCTCTTGGAATCATTTTTCTCCTTCTGAATTGTATCATCTAGCATTGATATGAGGGTGTGTACCCAGACTTATCACAACTTCTTATGCCGTTTTTGGTTGCTGTCTCTTGGAGGCCTGCTCTTTGCTGAAGGGAACCAGAGGAGGACTGGATCTGGGGTAAGATGGTGGGAGGGAACTTAAAGGTGTAGATGGAGGAGAAACTGCAGTCAGGATGCAATGTATGAGAGCACACTCATAGCATATTAAAAATAAAAAATTCAGAAACGAAAGTTCATATATAGAGAATAAAATAGGTAGTAACTTCTGCAGAGAATTAAAGTACATAGCTATATTTTTAATATAATACATATTGTACGAGAAGATTCACCTGAGTTGAAACTCCAGGTTTAACTGTGTTTTTCTGACATAAAAGATGCTTAACACATTATATCCTTTTATTTGTATCATTTTCTCATGAGTAGTAACAGAGGTTAGATGAAAACTTGTTTCATTTACTCACTAAATCAATCCTTAATTTAAAAGACTATTCTATTTATCATTTTTATGTACGTCTCTCTTCTTCAGGAATTACTATATGACCAGGTGAGGTGACTCAGCTGGTAAGGGCACCTGTCTCCAACCCCAAAACTTGTGTTCAATCCCTAGCACCTGTGTGGAGAAGATGGGAACCAACTCCTGCAAATTGTACTCTGATGTTCAACATAGGACCGTGACATGCAAACACTTACAAAGAAATAATTAAATAAATAAATAAACACATTTGTTTGACGAAGGCTTAGCTGCTAGGCCCTCTTCCTATTTCAGCTGGTCTGATTTTAAGCAAAAGAGTTCCTGTGCTCCTCTGCTTAGCACTTACACGCCTAAGAGTGGAATGGCCGGCTCGACGCTTGTTTATCTTCCTTATAATAAATTAAATTACTACAGTGATAAGCTTTTACAGTGACACCCACAATCCTGAAGATACTGTGTATTTTGGACCACATCTAATTCAGCTTCGCTTTCCAGATTTCCAGCATTTGTCATCTGCAAACATAAAGACACAGACTAATTCTCTGCCAATGTTTGGATTTCATGTCATCTAACAAGCTGTGCATATGCATAGTTTATGACCAACAAAGGAGAACTATTTTTCTTCATCATTTTGCTTGTATTATCATTATATCATCACTGGAAAAAGTGCTTTTCTAGCACTGCCTGAACCAGAAATTACAAAATGTGTGCATGTAAGACCACGTTTCTTTTCCTCAAAGGGTACCAAACTTTATATCGACTTGCAGTGGTTAATTTTTACTGGTAGAAATGAGGTATTACCTTTAGTAAGGCTATTTCTGGGCTGGAAATTTTGAGAAGAAATGGAAATTTACACTTGGGGCATATTTTTAAAAATATCTTCCTTGTGTATTTGTATGTATTTATGTATGTGTATATGTATGTATGTGAATTTTTGGAAGGGTGAGAATATATGACAACATATAACATCGGAAAAACAACTTATTTCCTAGAAGCAGAATAACTCATTTAGCCTGTAGTTCATCATTTGCAGAATGGTTGGTAGCACTGACATCCCCCAACTACACAGTGTAATATCATGGAAATTTTTAAGGAACTTTTTGCTTGCTTGGTAGCTAATTAGGGCACTGTGTTCAAATGCAAGTCGTCCAGGGCTAGTTAATAACAGGATGTCTGGCTAGGGCGCTGAGCTCACCACAAAGTGCTCCTAACATCCTGGCAACAGGCCACCTGTAAACACCTAGCTCTGTGGTCTATCAGACAGCAGAAAAGTCGACTGCTTAGGGGAGGGCTTTGGGGGACGGGGGCCAGAAGACATAACCACTTTGGGGAGGGGGTACTTGCTAGACATAACCACTTTGGGGAAGGGGCTTGTTAGAGATAAGGCACCTGCTGTTATGTAAGACTAACTCCTTTGACCCAAAATGAACCTGGCTTGCGATTTTTGCCTATATATAATGTCAACCCCAAGTGATGAGGGGACTCTCCTCCCTACTGCACTGCAATGAGTAGGGGAGGAGATCCCAGCCTGGCTGAATAGAGCTCCAAATAACCTTTGCTTTTGCATTCTGGGCTTGACTGGCTCCTGGTGGTCTTTCTGGGGATCGCGACTTGGGCACAACAACAGCACTGGGTTTCAAACATGTTTGGATATACTTGAGTCTGTATATGGGTGAATTTTTTTGAAAGTTTTTGAATTACAAATCACGTTCTCATGTTTGGGCAACAGTGGGCTTATAGACTGAGCCATTTTCCCAGCCTGTCTCTGAAAAAGTGCTCATGGTTCTCTGGAAAAGACCATGGTGTTGGTGCAGGCCTTTAATCCCAGCACTCAGAAGGTAGAGGCAGGCTCACCTCTGTGAGTTCAAGAGCAACCTAGTCTACAGAGCTAGTTCTAGGACACGCACCAAAGCTACACAGAGTAAACCATGTCTCGAAAAACAAAACAAAACAAAAAACATAAATAATAACAACAACAAACCAGAAACTAAGATCATGGACCCTAAATTTCTTGATTATTAATTCTAGATCAGGCTGGGTATTCCTGTCCAGGCTGGGTATTTCTGTTGCAGATTTTAATGGCTTCAGTTTTGATAAACTCAACTGTAAAATGATAATATGAAGAATTATCACCATAATAGTGTGTACTCATTCAAAAAGGGAGGATATGTGAGCATCCTGGTAACTGTCAAATGAACTGTGCATCATGTGCTTTCATTAAGTCAAAATCAGTTTATTGGAGCCAGGCAAGAAGTATTTATTATTATTATTACTATTATTATTTGTTTTTCCTGCATATATGCCTGTGTTAACAATTACATACAGTACCTACAGTAGCAAAAAGAGCGTATTGGATACCTTGTTACTGTAGTTAGAGAATCTTGTTAGACATCATGCATATGCTGGGGATTGAACACTTGTCCTCTGGAAGATTAGTCAGTTGCCTAACTACTGACCCATCTTTACAGACAGCAGAGCAATAATCTCAATGTTCTATTAAATGTGTTATATCTTGGATTCTATTTTAATTAGCCAAATTTCTCTAGTATTATACAAATTTAATTACATAATTAGAACAAGTATATGGCAAAATTATCATGTCAAAAGAAGTGAGATATTATAGTATACACTTATAAACTAGCTTGTGAGAGCATGATGTGGCCAGGGTTAATTTTGACGTAGATCTGGGCTACATGATAGGATTCTTTTTTAAAACAAACTAAAGCAAAAGTAATGCTTTATCACAGGGAAAACATGCATGACAGCTACTCCAAGCAGGGAATTGTTTGTAAGTTACATTGATTTAGTTTTTAATTATAATGACTACTTTCTTCGAGGGAGAGATTGTCGTGTGTTCTTGTTATCCCCAATATAGAAAGTGCTCAAATAGACGTGAAAGGAGAAATAAAGGAAGATCCTGTGTGTGCTGGCTCTGTGCACCTTTGGATGCCAGAAGAACAGACATTAAAAAACATTTGCCTCTTGACATGTGGTTTCATAAATTTATTAAATAGCAGTTCCAGATAGTGTTTCTAAATTCCATCTTATGAATTGTGCTGTGGTATGCAGCTTCTCTCTGGACACTTTGACATCTCATTATAAATGGGAAAAATTCCCGCCCCTTTTAAGGGGCGTTCTTAGCACAGTTTTCAGTAATACCCTCAATTCTAACACGGCTGACATAGTTTCCTACTACTTTGAAAGGATTTGTGTTTAATTTTTTTTTTTGCTATAGGGGTTGCTGTCTATTTGCTTAATTTCCTGGGAACTGTGCACTTAAACCTTAAAAGCCCTCTTTTCTAAACAGAACCTGCCTTCCTTACTTTGCCAAAGACTGGGAGGGATTTATCAGGGCACTATATCATTCATTTGAAAGGAAACTGACACCATTGCATAATATGGCTCAGTTGGAGCAGCTGATGTTGTCTGAATGATAACTCTTGACCTAGGAAGCTCTGAAGTAATGAAAGGAGATAAATTTGCATGATTTGTGCCATAAGCAATATTTGTAATGTAAGAGAGCTTTAAAGATTAATATATTCCCAGAGAAACACATGAAAGAGACATGAAAGGTTACTTGATGACTATCCAAATGCTCTGTTTATTTGCAATCCTTTCAGCTGCAATTTTAGTCTGACCCTATCCCTATCTCACATAGCACACAAAGGGTATATTGATATCTTGCTAATTTTAAAATATTTCCTGGATGTTTAAGTCTTTTAATAAAATAGAGGCATGATATTGCCTAAAGTATTGGTTGATGGATCGCCTCTAATTAGGAAAATACCCTATATTAACTTGTAAATTCTTATATCATTAACCATTTACTTCAAAAAGCAAATGGATTAAAATATTTTCTATGTAGTAGGTCCATCTTTTTTATACATTTGTCAATTGGGAGATGAATAAATTGAATTTATAATCCCTAAACAAATTTTGCATCAAAGAAGTTTGACTTTTAAGACTATGTCAGAAGACAGAAATGTTAGAGAAATACCTTCAGGAAAAGTATTGATACTCCTTTATTCTTTTGTGTAAAAACAGAAAATATTATCAAAATAGTATTTCCTTCTCTTTCCCATCTTAAAAATAAAAATTAATTAAATTCTGGAACATTATTAAAATTTGATATGTGAATAGAGAAAGACATGAAAGAATGAGTACACAAGAAATTTAATTTAAATCAGTTTCTATAACAACATATATCAAATTTCCTTTGATATATTAAGAAATTATAGAATAATGGTGTTAGCCCACTCCAAAAATAAATGGAACTAGTTGATAAATGAAGAATTCATTGAAAGTTTCAATGATCTTTATTGAGCCAAAGGATATGGTTATTTGGAATTTTATCATCGTCCTATACATATGGAGAAAGACTGATAAGACTGGTCCTACATCAGCGCATGTCACATCACCATGCCTTTCTCATCATATCTTCTTACATTTCCTTTTCTTTTTGGCAGATTGGATCTCAATAAGGCAAGAAATGAAGACTTTAGGACTTACATCATTGTATTCCTTTGAGGCAAGGATGGAAAAAAGAACCCTTTCCCTCATGTTTTGTCTCATAAAACATGGACTATTATCACTTCCACCTTAAAAATGAGGGGATCATTTAAGTAATATAGACAAGAAAAATAGGGATAAATGAAGCAAGAGTGAGAGACTTTTCCAGTTCTATTTCCTTTACATACTCTTGTAATTTTTTTCTTTGATTGGATGAAGAAATTTGGAAGGGGAAGAAAGGAAAACAATTCTTCCCAACTTTTTATGCATATTGAACATGGTTAGATGCAGATAACTAAAGAAAACCATTTATTTCCACTTTAGATTCATTAAGAAACATTAATGTTTGTTTTTATAAGGTAAAGAATACTCTTTCATTATTTCTCATGATTAACTGAAATGGAACTTAATTGATTCAGCTACTTTGAATGTTGGTCTTGCCTTTTTATCATCAATGATTTTCCTCTGTGCAATCTCCACTGTATCCTGCAATGTTTGAAAAGAAATATGCTTACTGAAGCTTCGGATGTATTTCCATTTATACTCTGTACTCACTGCAGATATTATCAATGGTACTACTCTACGATAAAGTAAATTCGCAAACATAAGGTGGCATCAGCTGCGGGTAAAATTTCCAGTCATGCAATGTAAAAAATTCAGAAGCTTCAAGTTACAGCTGTAATCTAGATGTATTCTTGCCCCACTGAGAATAAATATGAATCTCTGTAGAACAGAGCAATGTCATTCTTATGCTAGAGGTACTGGCACAATTTGTGTAACGAAAAGTAAGCAGTATCTGTTCGTAATATGTGATCACATTCTTTGTTATGCTGTTATTCCTTTTTTCATCATTTCTCTATTCTGCAATCAAATATGGAATGTCTTTTATGGCAATGTGGAAGATACATCATAATAATAAACTCTGTGAAGTGTTAGCTCATCATCTCAGGTTAGATATTTCTCCCTTTCAAGCACTCATCATGACTATTAATTGCTCATTAATTTTCCATTGAATTACATTGCTAGTCAGCACGCATACATCCTGTTACATCAACTCTGCTTTATTAAGAAGAAATGTGTCAGAATTTCTAATTATATAAAGATAATGAAACATACATTATGATTGTCACAAGGTATTTTATGAAAAAAAAGATCACACACTTAAATGCAGACATCCTTACATTTTTCTGTACCTTATTATCCATTAACTATTTATCCTTATGTAAATCACTTAATCACAACAAGCAATATTGCCCTCATTTTTATACTAAGAACACACTATCCCATACCATGTAAACGAGTATGAAATCTGAAAGACAATGCAAAATAAAGTACTTTAAAATATTGTTTGTATCAAATTAAAAAGCTAAATCTTAACTTGAATCTAAGAGTGGGAGATGGCTCGCCTCATGTTTCAAAATATATCATTTAGTTCTCTTGTTACTTGAAGTTACAATGTGATCTTCAAAACATCTTTGAAAATAGTAATTTACAGATTTATGTGATGTGCTGATAAACAAGATTGACACTTGGCAGTGCTTTATGTTACCTGAATCAGCTATTTTATGCACACCTGCAAATGTGCAAGACTGGATCAGGAAAAACTATCCGTTTGCACCAAGTGCATTTGTCAATACTCAGTGTCCCTGTTAGGAAAGGCGAGGTTGTACTGAAGACCACAGGGGGATGAGAATATCTTCTCTAATTTCTTTTACACTCCCAAACTGACCTTTCACCCTCCTTCAAGAACAGACTTGAAATTCAACCTCCCTTCTAGGACGGCCATAAACACGGAGAGGGTTTGTTTCCATTCCTTTCAGAGGCTGAAGTGAGAAATGTTGAAAGCCACATGAAAGGCCTCACTTATAAGGCTTCCAGCTGAGACTGGAGGCAACAGCGCTGAAAACCCACACACAAGATCCAGACAGCATGAACTTTCCAGACAAGCTCTGTAACCCCCAGGGACTGGGGTAAACTGAAGTTCCCCTCCAAGTTGTCATACCCAGAGGGGATTAATGGAGAGCCAAGGAAGTTTTCTTACTGATATCTCATGTGTAGTTTGCAATGTTTGTGAAGCTTGCTCTACTTTGGATCAGAGAGGCAAGGGTATTTTTCACATAATGTCAAATGTTCACCACATTACAGAAAGTGCTGTTTCTTTTCCTTCTTTTCATTTTAAAGGTATTTTTATAACCTTTCTTCAACAAGAGGCCTGTGGAAAATGAAGCATCACCTGAATTAATAAGTTGCAATCTCCTGCCTGGCCACTTCACTGGTATTTGAAGTCCATTAAAGGAGTCTCAAAACTGCACAGCAGGAAGGCACCATCAAACATTTCTTTGTGATTGTGTTATCTAGGTTTCCAAAAAGAAGCAGGAAAATGTCTTACTAGGTAATTTCTTTTATCAATGCTTGCTTTAAGTAAATGTGTCTATCTCCATATTCAAATCACCAACATCACCAGAAAACACGTGGTAGTGAGTAAAACAATGAGACTAGAGTATAGACTTGATTATTGAAATAAGTCAGAGAAAAGGTTTCAACTGGAAAAGAGAGATTCTTTTTAAAAAAAAATTTACTTCTTTCTTTTATGTGCATGAATGTTTTGGCTCTATAGGTATCTGCACACAAAGGTCAGAAAAGGCATTGGATTCAGTCAAAACTGCAGTGATGTGTAGTGAGGTGTCACCATGTGGGTGTGCTGGAACCAAGCACAGGTTCTGTGTCAGACCAACAACTGATCCTCATCTCTGAGACTTCTCTCCAGCCTAATGCATTATAGTTAAATAATACATACCACTATCTTCTTAAAATAACATAGATAACCATGCCTGGTTACACCCTTTATTCTACTGTTTTGTTTTTGTTTAACTTTTTTTTGTGTGTGTAAAGGTGATGTGTACGAATGTTTTTCTGCATCTGTGTATATGCACCATGATTTTGAAGTGAGGCATTTAAAGTCTTGGGGTTGGTGTGTAGACAGCTATGAGTTGCCATGTGGTCTCTGGGAACCCCAAATCCTCTATAAGTTCTCTTAACTGCTAACCTACGAATGAACCTACAAATTCTTTCCTAGTAACTACACTTTTAAGAAAAATTAAAAAAAAATAAGTATTAGAATCTCTATATACTTCCAAGCCTCACCATATTTAAATATATGATATAGAAAACACAAGCATGTTATTTCTGTCATACTCTAACTTCATTAATCAAAACTTTCAAATATTTACATTTTTATAAGAAAGAAGAGAGAACTTTTGGGGGAAAGGCATGTTGATTTCCAGCTGTGATTGCACTGGTTATCAAATGACTTTCAGCGTATCAACATTGGCTATTTATGCCAGGAGTAAGTTCAACTCTGTTACCTTGTTTTATTACATAATTTTATACCTTTATAAAATAATTTCTGCATAGTGCACAAATCATCATACATAGATACAGAAAAGGCATAAAAACCAAGACAAACATGTGCTTCTTTTCAGATTATTTACTTTTTCCTGTCTAATTACAGTTTAATGTTGAGTGTTTATCTAGAATCAGCAGAGTCAGTCTGTATGTTCATCTATGAATGGAGTCTAAAAGTAGGATCATCATTAGTATTTTTCTCTAGAGTTGAGAGGTTTGAACGGAAAGTGAATACTAAAATTCTTTAAAGTATAATATTTTGGCTGTCTACATTTAAATATATTTCTACATATAAAAATATTAAAATGTATATATATATACATATTAAACATAAACTAGACATTTCTTTATATTGTTGTTCTCAAAATTCAAACTTTACAATGATTGTCAGTTTTTATTTACCTATTAATATTATTATTCAGTTTTGATTGAGAGGCAAGCCCAAGGTACTGTGCATGCTATGTATTTTTAAATTATTTCACTATTATTATTATTATTAAAAATTTCCACCTCCTGCCACTTCTCAATTCCTCCCCTCTCCCCCACCCCCTCCATTTCCAGTCCAAAGAGCAGTCAGGGTTCCCTG
>LOEQ01008226.1:80097-97188 GCA_001685075.1 Bramus lutescens
TAGGTATGATGCTTGTATCCCTAACCTCTCCAAAACCTTTATCATAAAGGGGTGGGGAATTTTGTCAAATGCTTTTTCCGCATCTAATAAAAAAGCAATTACCTTTATTGCACTATGTTTGTCTCAGTAATGGATACTCCTTTCATATAATGAAATGACACTGTTAATAGAGATGTAAATAATAGATAAGTAGACAGATGGTACAACAAGTTGAATGTACATTAATGGAATGGCTATCTATTTTGGCAAATTATAGTGTCCTGTCTATTTCTAGTGTTTTGAAAGCTGTTTAATTGGTCAATAGTTATATTGAATAACTCCCAAGAATGTCTTGTGCCTTCTTCAAACTGAAATTAAGGTCCCAGGGGTTCCTTTTAGTTTTCCTTTTTCTATAGGGCTGATTTCCAATGAGAACCCCACGACAATACTTCTTAGGGTAGCATTTTCTTTATCTGAAGGATGCCATATTTGCTCTAAGTGTTATTGCTTAAGAACTGAAGAAGGTGATATTTGAAAATGGTTTATTATGAACTGTTTTAGTCATAAAGAACACTCATGTACTCATTATGTCAATCAATGTAGATATCATGCTATTTACATTCTGCATTAATTTTCCATAGTTATTTGCCTATTATAATTATATATCTGTATATATAAAATATTTTCTCTATATGTATAAAGATGCTTCTGCCAACTCTTTCTTTAGTGTCTTGTTTCTTTATCAATGTTTGTGGTACTTTCTATAATAAATTACCATGACGCTAGAAATTTTGGAAAATTTTTTATAAGACATAAGGGTATTTACAGTTCCTACTTTGGGAATTTGTGTGTTCAAATCTGTTGAAAAATTCCTTGAAATATATTTTTGTATAGGAACGTTTGAAATGAGGGCTATATCGTAATTAATTTAATCATGTTTTGGCTTGATTCTGTCACTAATTTGTTAATGTTTGTATAATCTTTATTGTTATAAGGAGCTCAGAACTTTTAACAATTCTTAATGTCACAGCCTTTTTCTAAATGATGTGTGTAATTACTAAAGAAATTTTTCTGTCTGCTTGAGATCATAATATACTTTTCCTAAGTTACCTACAAAGAATTTTATAGTTTTCTTTTCATACCTGTATTTTCAACATTTAATTTTATAACAAGCATGAACACACTCTATGAATAAATATTTCATATGACTCATAATAATCTATCTACCTTTTATTTAAAAAGCTTAAGCCACCTACCTATATAATAATAACCAAATGTATGATAAATTCATTTGTAGATTCTTAATTCTGTTTCAATTTTTTTATATCTTGTACCAGTACAATGCTTTTTAAAAATACGTACTTGTAAAGGTTTTGAAATCTAAGTGAACAAATACTACCATCATTTTCCTTCTTTAAAATTTATTGTTATCTCATACAACATGTCTCAACTGTAGCCTTATCTTCTTTCATTTCTCCCAGAAAATGCCCTATCTCTTCTCACTTCTTGCCAAGATCCATTGCTCCTCTGTTTTCCTTCAGAAAAGAGCAGGTTTCCAAATGATGTCAAAAAAACAAGGCACAACAAGATGTAAGAATGGACAAGGCATCCCAGTGACAGCAAAAGAGTCCTAAGAGCAAGAAAACAAGGCCGAGACAACCCCTCTCACATGGGTAGCAGTGCCACAAACATCCCAAGTTAACTAGCCACAGAGAATGTGCTGAGGACCTCGCATAGACCCCTGCAGACTCCTTGATTGTCACTATAGTCATTGTGTGCCCTGTGACTCATGCTTAGTTGATTCTGTGGGCCATGTTTCCCTGATGTTTTGGGCTGGACAAGTGGATTAGGTACCAAAGTGTAGGCTCACAAACAGTCATTTTTGCATATTATTATTTTCCTAGACTCATTTAATTTTTTACTCAGAGTATAGGATTGTTTCATGTATAGCAAATACCTCTTAAACTTACAGAAAATTGATGATATATTAGAAAAATGGAAAACTTTATAGTGCTGATTATTTTATCTGCAAACAATATTTTAATTAGTTAAATAAAATTGTCTTTCTTGCATTGATCAGAGACTTGATTTTCTTTTGTAAATATATTTCTGATTTGCATTTTTTCACTGTGCAATGCACTGATTTTAAATTCACACTTAATTATTTTCTTTCATTTGTTTGAACTTGAATCTTGTAACCATCAACCTTCTTAAACTATACTATTGTTCACATTTACCTATTAGACATTGGATGCAAGAGCTCCACTATTAGAAAAATTGCTTTTTTTAATTTTCTGTTTCTTCCTTATATCACTGACTTTAACTTCAAATACTACTTTTTAATATTTGCTTTGTTTTGCTTTTTCTTGAGACAAAGTTTATCTGTGTCTCTTCAATTGTCCTGGAACTCACTCTGGAGACCAGGCTGGCCTGTAACTCAGATATTTGCCTACCTCTGCCTCTGGGGTGCTGCAATTAGAGGTGAGCATCACCATTGCCTGGCTAATCTCAACTTTTTAAATAACTTTCTTAAATTTCAAAATCCTTTTTATACAATATATTCTGATCACATTCTTCTGTTTTATGTCCTCCTAGATTTTCTCTACATTCCTACACATCTAACTCCATGTCTTATTATTTTTCTCTATATATAGAAAACAAACATGAAAACAAAAACCAATTAAAAATCAAAAATCAAACAGCAAGTAAAAGAGAGACACTAGAAACACACACATACACATGAAACCCACAAAATACAGATTAAGAATTGCAATATATAAGAAGACCAGTAAGATAATAATAATAAAAAAGCTCAAATAAAGCATTATGATACAAAAATCTACAAAATACCATTAATTTACTTTATGTTGGCTATCATCTCTTGCCCATAGAGCCTAGCTTTAAGTGTGATTTATTTAGCTATCGAGGGCACACAAAGACTCAACAAAGATGATTACAGACCAATTTCCAATGTGAACAGTCTTGCAAAAATTCTCAATAAAAACCTTAATTTAAGAACATTATAAAACTTAATCTAAGAACATAACAAAAAGATCCTACACCATTATCATATAGATTTTATTCCAGAGATGAAGGAATGGTTCACCATACAAAAATCAATATACATAATCCACCATGACAGAGAAAAACAAAAACTACATGATGATCTTATTAATGCAAAAACAAAGTTTTAACAAAACCCAATATTCCCTTATAATAAAAGTACTAGAGATACTATGGATACAAGGGAAATACTTCACCATAATAAAGGCAGTTTTCACCAAACCCACAGTCAACACCAACATAAAAAAAAGTTAAACTCGAAACATTTCACTAAATTAGAAAAAGATGCATGTACTCTCTCTGCCTAGTTAATATTGTACTTAAGTTTTAGCAAAAGCAATAGAATAAATGAAAGAGATGAATGGGACGAACAGGAAAAGAAGAAGTAAATATGTTATATGTAGTATATATGATTTTATATATAAAATCCCTAAACCTCCACCAGAAAAGATCTGTAGTTGATAAATATTTCCAGTAAAGCTGCAAGATATAAAATTAACAAACAAAAATCAGTAGTACTACCATATTTCTATTCTGACTCTTTGGCCTGTGGTTGTGGACCCTATTCCTCCTACTCAGGTTCATGCACAGCCATAATATGAGGAGTCGTGTGCTGTCTTATTGTATCTTGTTACGCTAAATTCAGTGGATATTACTGAGAGGACTTCTTTCAATATTTTGTAATAAACAGGGGAAGAATTGATGTGGGGCAGACTGGCAGTAGGGAATATGACTGGGAGGAATTGAGGGAGGGTAAAATGTGGTTGGGATGTAATGTATGACAGAAGAATAAAAATTTAAAAATAATAGAACCATTAATACATGTTTGCATGAAGTATAAGCACTCTGTCACTTTTGAATTATAATTATAATCTATGTTTACAAAAATTCAAGCAGAAAATATGTCTATTGAATCTAAATTTTACTAGGAAATTTTACTTTTATTTAATTATGATTCATGATTAAACAATTTTACATTGCAAATAACCTTCTTTTTTTCCATCTTTCCTTCTATTCATCTTTTCTTATATTAATGCACTCTTCCTTTCTTTTACCTATATTCTAATATTTTATCTTTTTGTTCCTTTCTGATTGTATTTTCCATTAAACATACAATTTACTCCAGGTTGAAATTCAAATAGCTATGTACCTGTATTTTCTTGAGTGTTCTTCACTCAATGGCCTCCAAAAACAACTAATATAAAGCTCCTGAGTTTTGAGTGGATGTATAATAAGTATTTGCTCTTGAAATACAGTCAGTTTATGACTTTGATGGCCAAGAAAGGTTTGTTTGTTTTTTTTTTTTTTTGCTACATTTGATCCCTTTTTAAGTATTACTCCATGTCAAATGTCCTTCTGGCAAGGAGTCTACAAAGGCTAATGAGACTGTTTATATGGAAGGATATGTATTTTAAGAATTGAAATTACTGTCAGTATATTGATTTTCCCCATCAAAGGCAAAATTGTGAAATTGTTTTTGAATTCAGAAAACATTTGAATTTAGATACTTATGTAATATGGAAAACAAAGAAGAAAGGTTGAACAAATATCAACATGAAATCATGTTTTATGCATAGAGAATATTGAGACAGAATTCACATTTTGACAATACTAAATATTGATAAATATCACTTCCATATATAGTTTTGATTTTATTGTGATTGACAGGATTGCCAAGTTTATTTGATGCTAGATATTCATAATATATTTTCTCAACAAATGTCATGTACTATTCTCCTATAAAAGCTAAATCATACTTTTGATCATCCTTGAATTTCTTACATTTCTAGACAAGGATATATAATAATAAATATTTGCATGCACATCTAGTTTTATTCCACCTCTAAATGCTTCTAATTTTAGTTGTAGGAGATGAGTTCTAAGACAATAAAGTAGTACACAAACTATGATCTGAATTCTTGCCTTCCTCCCTGCTTTTACCTACTCTGTCTATAATGGCAGCCTTACGTTTGGCAAAGTCTTATGATGGCACATAATTGCTAAGGGTAATTCAGTTGACTCTGTCTCAACCATAGTCTTTTCATTCTAGGTTTTTAGTCTTATTATGTTCAAGTCTTGATGGTGTCAGCTGCCATTTGACCACTTAGTTTCTTTCTCAGTCACTATTGCTTGTTGCTGCAACTTTTTCCAATATCTGTAGAAGTGCCTTGTCTTCCTGTCATCTTGTTTCTCCTTCTACTTGTGTTGTAGGAGGACTGCCTGTTTGTTCCAAGCTGCCCAGAACCAAAATAATCACATAGAAACCACATTATTGGCAATACTGTTTGGCCAATTGCTTCAATGTATTTCTGGCTAACTCATATCTTAAATTAACCCATCTCCAGTAATCTATGTGTTACCACAAGGCTGTGCCTTACCTGCAACGTTCAGGTGTCTGCCTCCAGTGGGACTACATGGCTTTTTACTGACTCTGCTTTCTTTTTCCCAGAATTCAGTTTAGTTTTACCCGCCTAACTAAGTACTGCCTTGCTAAAAGGCTAAAGCAGTTTCTTTATTAATGAAACAATAAAATCAACATATAGACACAAGGACTTCCCACTCCATACTTGGGATATTTTTTAGAACAGCATTCAGTATCTTTGTAGTAAAGTGTTACCTTGTTGTGTATTTTCACATCTTTACAGCTACATTTTCCATTTCTGATTTCTTATCCTTATTGGTATCTGCAGCAGACCAGTCCTCACGGGGCCCATGAACCAAAGGAGAACTAGGGTGAAAGACAGGAGAACTCAGGATTCGGCTGATGACAGACAGACTCACACACAAGAGCTATGTGAAATCTGCTGCATTTTTCTGAGGATTGAGGTGCAATATTTATACAGAAACAGAATAGAGCAAAATGCGGAAGTTGGCACATTTCCTCAAATCATCAGACTACCTAATACAAAGAGCAAGCTAAAATTATAATTAGAATCTTCTGCAGTTAGGACTAGAAACACAGCAGCCCCCCGATTTATCAGACCTTTGAGTTTCGTTGCTAGGCTTCATTAATTTTCTCACTACCCTAGGTTGTACTTATCTGGGTTGGACTTGCCTTTAATAAACTCATATATACTTCCTCAAGCCTAAAACCAAAAGGGCTGTCACTATGCCAATGCTGCAGTTTGATTTAAAAACTGCTTTTTCTCTCATTCTCAGTTAATATGTATCAAAGCTGTTTGTACCTAGCTAATCTTTCTAGAAAAGGCAAATCACGAAACTTTGTCCTTTTCCCTTTTAATTTCCCAGCTCATCGTACTGCCCTGTCCAAGGGAATGGGTCTTCCATTTTTCTTAGTCCACCTAGGGACAGTCCATCACCTGCCTCCTACGAGGTACTATGTATATCCCCATGGGAGAGTACAAGTAGGAATTGCCTTTTCTTTCTGTTATGTTCTTTATTGACTGCTAGGGACTTTACCTTAAATTCTACCTAATGCAGGGACTGAATTCTGAACTTCCTCTAGCAGTTCCTTCTGTCCTACTGCATCTACAAACTCCCCTAGTGATTGTGGGTATTCTAACATTGTCTGGTCAAAGGCCTGAATCACAGGCAGGACTGCAGGCATGGTTTATTTGAACTCGATGATCCATTAACAGCATCCTCTTGAGCAGAAGCACAAAGTCCCTGGCACAGGGACCCTGCAATAGCCATAACAGATAAGAAAGAAAAGAAAGACAAACCAAACAGAGCATGGCAAGGAACTCATTGATCAAGGAAGAGAAGGCAAGTCAGGCTTTATTATTTGGCTGACTGCCAAGGATCTGCAGGGGGCATTGCTCTGGGAAGCTCTCGCCCCTCACCTGACACTGACCTCCACCATCAGGACATTCTGTAACATAGGTAATGTCACACAGGCAATGTCAATGGATTTTATGTAATGTTTCATGAAACCTATATTTCAGAAATCACACTTTGTGCCCACCCTCCAAAAAAACCAATGCATGTTACAGGAACTCAATATGCAGAGATTCAGAAGTTTATCTGAGGCTCTGGAATACAAATACTTATGACTTCATTTAAGTTGTGGCCGTAGAAATCTGTTGAATCTGAAAATAAGGCAAGAGTTAAGTTTATGATTTCTAGGGTGATGTAAAAGAAGGAGGTACATAAAGTAGAGGTTGAGATATTTGCTATTCAAACAGATTTTTGATGTGAGCAATAGTGTGGGAGTTAGATAGGACCATAGATTCAGAGGGAGAGGCACTGTTTTGTTGAAACATTAAACATATATGCATATACACACAAGGTCCTGACTCACGAGCCATGCATTTCCCATATTTACTAAGCTATAGTTTATCAACTGAGTCATAATCTGAAGGTAAGAATTGTAAGGTCTCGAGGTAGTTTTGGTACATGCTTTAATCACAGCACTCAGGATGCAGAGGCATATTGAGCTCCAGAAGCTGATTCCCATGCTCCTCTACAGAGTGAGTTTGATGACAGCTAAGCCTTCACAGAGAAACACTGTCTTGAAAAATAAAACAAACAAAAACCGGTAGGATCTCAATCAGGATGTTGGAAATAACAGCTGGAAAAATACTTTAAATGGTTTTCTTTAATGATTTCTTTTGTTTGTTTATTGTTTAATTCTGTTTGTTTAGTTGCAACATGCCTCCCTTCCTTTCCCACCCTCAAAAACTTCCCAAGCATACCTCCCTGATATCCTTTAAATTGATAGCCCCTTTGATTATCAGTTATTATTGCATGCCTGTTTGTATTTGAATAGACATATATATTCCTAAATATATCCTGTTGGTTTCATATAATATTACTTGCATGTTTGCATTAAAGACTGAATGTTTGACATGGTACAATCAATTAATGACTTTTTAATTTTTCATATAATCAGTCCTCAAGTCTGAGCATCAGTTATCACAAGGCCTGCCATTCTGAACATTGGTTTCTTCATCTTTTTTTCTGCAGTCAGCTATGATTTCAGAAAGTTTTATTTCCATTAACAATTTAAAACCTTCTGCATCTCATCTGGTTTTAATTTATTGCATTAAAGCTTCTACTTTGGCTGTATTGAAATTGTTTAGACAGATATTAACAGTAATGCACTTATTGCTAAATTCAATTGATTAATTTCAGGCTTTATCAGCATGGACATATGGGCTGGCTTTCTTCTCTTCTTGTTAAATCTGTGGCCACCATAAAAGCTCTCTTACTTTCCTCCTGCCTTTCTTGAAATTTATTTCAGATCTTCTTTATGGAATTCTATTAACCATTTATGTTACATTGTTAAAAATTGTTCTGTATGAGGTTTCTTCTTATGAAGAAAATGATGGTGGGAGAAAGTAAGAGAGATATATAGAGAGGCAAAGTAAGAAAGATGGAAACAGAGATGGAGAGAAAAGGGGAGTGAGAAAGATACAAAGAGAGAGGAGGAAAGATTTCCCTGACTCTGCAATTTTCATCCATGTATTGTATTACTTTCCTCAGTTATGATAATAAATGATTCAAACACAACAATTTGAAAGGCAGAAGTTCATCCTATCTGTAGTCCACAGTATTGTTGCTTACACTTACACCAAGAAGCAATTCATAACCATTATCATTGCTATTGTTCCAAGATTCTTCACATAATATTTTAATGTTAAAATTTATGGAACCATTATGACTACTATCAAAATATGATAATCTTTATAACAATAAAATGTATTGTGTAATATTTTGTATTCTGACAAATAAAACGTTCCTGGAGATAAGAGGGTGAAGCTAGCTACTTGTTAACCATAGAGTCTGGAAGTCTGTACAGAGAAGGGATAGGAAGTGAGAATATGGGTAAGAGACAGAAAGTGATAAGGCAGGGCAGAGGTAGAATCTTAGCCTTTTTCGACTGGAGGAATGAATGGAGAAAGGGATCACTGGTGGCTGCTTATCAGCTTTTTTGATCTTTCATGTTTTTCCCTAATATCTGACTCATGGTTTTTATTGAAAAGATTAATTAAAGTTAAACCTTAGAAATGCATTTTAAAATCTGTTTAGATATTTTAACCAAATTTTATATAGTTTCTCAGGTTTATTATTACTGTTATTATTATTTGTTAATTTTATAATTTCAACTGAATAAGTTTTTAAAGCAATATAATAATAAAAATTGTTATTCCTGAAGCTTATTTGTGGTACCTGACACTTGGTTAAGTTTACTATATTTTAAGTAAAGTATTTGCTCCCACAAATGAACTTTGATATAAGTCTAATTGAAAAGTAAATGTTTTTCTTTTGTTTTTGTACACTCCTTTTTTTTTTCTTCATTTTCACCTTTCACTGCCTTGGATATTTCACCCTATTCTATGACTCTGGGAATCTCTGTTATAGACTACTTCTCAATTCTTATTTTTTATTCTGGATCAATCTTCTAAATCAAGATTTGACAGTTCTTTTCTTCAATACAGATATTCATAAACCTTTTAGCTCTTTATTCATTTCATGTCAAGTTTACAAATAAACTATTGGCTTTCCTTCAGATTGTGGCCACCCCAGCATTTCTCATTTAGTTTACCACTAGTAACATGCTCCCATTAACTAGATACCATTCCATGCACTTCTATAAATGTCATCTGACACCTTCTGGACCTCTACTTGCTTAGTATTCTTATCTTTCTATAGGTGTTTTCCCATTCAATGTTTAAGTCCCTTTGAGAGCTTGTTCAAATTAGTATGCTTAGTTCAGAATTTCCCATAGTGTTCTATGGTAAGAAAGCAGTGACATAAGCCATCCATGAAATATTGTGGTTTACTCTTCTCTGATGATATTGCATCATGTCTTGCTTCATTTCTTACCCACTGTCCTCCTATCACATAGCATTAAGTCTACTCTGACTAATGCTGTTACATGTCTATCTCTAAGGGATTTTCAAGTATCCTTTCCAAACTTTCTCATCATGACTTCTTGGTTGATTTATGAAAAATTTATTGTCACAGGATAATATTTATGCTCTAGCCTAAATGCTTCTGTGGAATGTCAAAATCCATATATCAAAACAATATTGATAATATTTATAGTTGGGACCTTTATAAGGTTTGTTTTTAAAGAGACCCAAAGAAAGTCACCTTCCATTTCAGTTGTGTTATGATACAATCTACTCTTTGGGATCTAAGATAAATGTATATTGAATTTATTAGTACTTTGATCCAAATGTGATCTATCAGCTGCCAGGCCTGTATAACATAAACTCCTACTATAAACAGCCTGACTATGGTATTCTGCCTATTTTCTGACACTTTAGATATCAACATGTTTAACTTACTTTCAGTTTACTCAAAGGATGAAAAGTACATTTTTCATTATTTACTTCTTATGCCATTTCTGTTCACATCTGAGCACCATTCACTCTCAAAAAATGAGTTCAACAGAAATGATTATTTTTATGCAGTTAAGTTTGACTAGATATTCTGGTAACTGGCAGAATCATAAAAGTACTTGAGTTTCTATTGAATAATGACATATCTGTGGTGTGTCATATAGTATTAGAATGTATTGACCATGTACAAAGAAAATATGAGGAGGCAGTGAACTCCACAGGAGCAGGACTGATCTAGAGACCTAGGCCAGAGCAAGCCTGAGGCAATGAACTTCAGAAGAGCAGGGCTGAGCAAACTACCTGGGCCAGAGTGGGCCTGGAATAGTGAAATCCATGTGAGCAAAAGAGGATCCAGACCATGGGCATTTGCAGAAGCAGGACTGGGCCAGTGACCTAGGCTGGAACAGGCCCGAGGTGGTGAGCTCTACAGGAGCAGGATTGAGCCAGAGACCTAGACCAGAGCAGGCCTGAAATGACAAGCTCTACAGGAGCTGGAGCAAATCCAGACCAGGGACAGTTGCCGAGGCAGGGAATAAGTCAGCGACCTGGCCTGTAGCAGAAATGAGACAGTGAACGCCACAAGAGCAGGTACAGGGGAAAAACTGCTGAGCAAGTGGGCCAGAGCCAGAGACCACTGTGGGTTCAGGCATCAATCTGGGACCTTTGAGGGAGTAGACCAGAGCTAGGACCCCTGCAGGTCTGGATTTGAGTCTGGGACCTCCAAGGAACTAGTCCTGAGCCAAGACCTCTTCGGGTCTGGGTGCACCCAAGTCTGGGACCTCTGAGGGAGAAGATCAGAACCAGAGACCTTTACAAGACCGACCCCAAGCCAGGGACCTCTGAAGGAGTGAATCCAGATCAGGGACATTTACAGAAACAGGTCTGTGCTGGCAACTTAGACCAGAGCAGGCCTGAGGATGCAAACTTCAAGGGAGCCAAGCAAATCTGGGAGCACTAAGTGACCTTCAGGAACATAAAGTGACCAACAGGGTAACTAGAACTGTGGCACTGACGGTACCATGAGGAACGACCATCTGATCCTTGGATCCACTGGCACCTTGAAGATTAATCACCAGAGGCACAGACAGCCCCAACCACACCAATTAGAGGAACAGGAGTAACACCACAAAGTGAAACATGACAACAGTAAAATCTAGAGACTCGATAACAGCAAGATTTGAACAGTAAAATAGAGATGAAGCAAAAGAAAATAATCAGAAAAAAATCTTCTGGACAATGTTTGAGACACTTACAGAGGAAATGAGAAATTCCCTCAAAGAAATGGAGGAAAAGACAAACAAATTTGGAAGATATTAGTAAATCGCTTAAGGCAAACCAAGAAAAGGAATAGAATATATGAAAAAACTAAGACTTGAAAACTGAAATAGAGACAATAAAGAAAAACGCAAGCTGAGGGAATTATAGAAACAGAAATTATGAGAAAATGATCAGGAACTACTAATACAAGCATAAACAGCAGAATACAAGAGATGGAAGAGAGAATCTCAAGTGCTGAAGATACAATAGAGAAAATAGACTCATCACTCAAAGAAAACATTAAATCTAATAACAAAAGCTTAACCCAAAATATCCAGGAAATATTGGACACCATGAAAAGCCAAACTTAAGAATAATCAGTATAGAAGGAGAAATTCAACTCAAAAGCACATAAAATATATTTTAAAAATTATAGAAGAAAACTTTCCCTACCTAAAGAAAGATATGCCTATGAAGATACAAGAAATATACAGAACACCAAATAGCCTGGATTAAAAAAGAGTCCCCTTACTATATAATAATCTAAACACTAAGCATGCAGAAGAAAAGCCAGAATATTAAGAGCTTCAAAGTATAAAAGCCAAGTAACATATAAAGGCAGACCTATCAGAATTACATTTAACATCTCATTGGAGACAATTAAAGACAGAAGGTTGTGGTCAAGCATTATGCAGATATCAAGAGACCATGGAGGCCAACACAGACTACTATACCCAGCAAAATTTTCAATCACTATTGAAGGACAAAACAAGATTTTCCATGAAAAAACAGATTAAGCCAATACCTAGCCACAAACCCAGCCAATTGGTGATCTCATGGCAGCAAGTCCCAAAGAAGGGGAAAACACACAAATTAATATCACTAACAACAAAAAATATATTAGCAGGATATACCAATAACTGGTGATTAATATCCCTTAATATAAATGGACTGAATTCACCTATAAAAAACTACAGGCTACCAGATTAGATATGAAAACTGAATCCATCCTTCTGCTGAATGCAAGAAACACACCTCAACCTCAAAGACAGATATCACTTCAGAGTAAAGGGTTGGGTAAAAAAAATTTCAATCAAACTGACCTAAAAGACAAGCTGGTTTAGCTACTCTAATATCTAATAAAATAGACTCCAAGCTAAAATAAATAAAAAGAGACAAAGAAGAACATTTCATATTAGTAACAGGAAAGATCCATCAAAAGAAAATCTCAATGCTGAACATCTAAGTCCCAAATACAATGGCACCCTCATATGTAAAAGAAACACTTCTAAAGCTTAAATCATAAATGAAACCCCACACACTAATAGTGGGAGACTTCAACACTCCACTCCCACCACTGGACCATTAAGTCAGAGCAAAAAAAGCAGAAAAAAATAAGGGAACTAACAGAGCTTATGACTCAAATGGACTTCACAGACATCTATAGAATAATCCATCCAAACATAAGAATATACCTTCCTCTCAGTACCTCATGGAACCTTCTCAAAAACTGACCACATATTTGGTAATAAAACAAATCTCAACAGATCCAAAAATTCAAATAATCCCATGTAACTTATCAGATCACCATGACTTAAAACTAGAATTCAATAGCAATACTAATTCCAGAAAGCCCACAAACACATGGAAATCAAACTATAATCACCCAAATCATTAATGGGTCAAGGAAGAAATGAAATGAGAAATTAAGTACTTCCCAAAATTCAATGAAAATGACCACACAACATACCTAATTATATGGGACACAATGAAAACAGTGTTAAGAAGGAAGTTCATAGCACTAAATGCCTACAAAAGAAGCTGGAAAAATCCCACACTAGTGAATAAAGACAACATTTGAAAACTTTAAAACAAAAAGAAGCAAACACACCCAAGATAACTAGAGGGCAGAAATAACCACATTGAGAGGTGAAATCAACAAATAGAAACAAAGAAAATAATACAAAGGATGAATGAGACAAAGAGTTCATTCTATAAGAACATCAACAAAATAGAAAAACCTTTATCTAAACTAACCAAAAGACAGAGAGAGAATATCCAAATTAACAAAATCACAAATGAAAGGGAGCCATAACAACAGACACAGAGGAAATCCAGAGAATCATCAGGTTATATTTTGAAAACCTGTACTCCAAAAAACTGTAAAACTTAAAGTTAATGGATAACTTTCTGAGTAAGTAACACTTACCATAATTAAATCAAGATTTGGTAAGCAAATTAAACAGACCTATAACTGCTCAAGAAATAGAAATAGTCACCAAATTTCCCAACAGAAAAAACCAGGATAATATGGTTTCTGTTTAGAATTCTATAAGATTTTCAAAGAACTAATATCAATACATCTCAAATTATCCTATATGATAGAAACAGAAGAAACATTGCCAATATTTTTTATGAGGCTATATTTACCTTGGTATACAAACCATATAAAGACATTACTAAGAAATAGAATTATAGATCAATCTCACTCATGAATATTAATGCAAAATTATTAAATAAAATACTGGCAAATCAAGTTCAATAACACATCAGAACCATAATCCACCATGATCAAGTAGGTTTCATTCCACAGATACAAGGATGGTTCAACATATAAATATCTGTCACCATAATCCACCATATAAACAAAATTGAAACTAAAAAACACACAATCACTCATTTAGATTATAAAAAAACTTTCAACAAAATATGACATCCTTTCATGATAAAGGTCTTAGAGAGAGCAGGGATATAAGGAACATACCTCAACAAAATAAAGGCAATATACAGCAAGCCAACCGTCAAAATCAAACTAAATGGAGAGAAACTCCCAGCAACCCACTGAAATCAGGAGCAAGACAAGGTTGTCCACTCTCTACATATATATTCAATATAGTTCTTTGTTGACTGAACTTTCTGATCCTGCCCGATTCCTACCATCATTAATTCCCAAAGAAATCACAAAGAGGTCTACATTAGTTATAAATTGATTGGCCCAATAGCTTAGGATTTTTATTAATTGTTATAACTTATATTAGCCCATTATTCTTGTCTGTGCTAGCCATGTTGTCCTGTACCTTATTCAGCAAGGCAGTCACATCTTACTTCTTCTGTGGCTGGGTCACAACTGCTGACTAGGACTTCTTTCTTCCCAGAATTCTCCTTTTCTCATTGACCAGCCTCTACTTCCTGTCTGATTGTCCCATCTATACTTCCTGCCTGGCTCCTGGCCAATCAGCATTTATTTAAAATATAATTGACAAACTACAGAACATTGTCCCACACCAGTTCTTGAGGTTCTAGCAAGAGCAATAAGACAATAAAAGGAAATCAAGGGGATAAAAATCAGAAAAAAGTCAAACTCTCACTATTTGCTAGTGATATGATAGTTTATATAAGTGACCCCAAAAATTCTAGCAAGAAACTTCTATAACTCATGAACATTTTCAGTAATGTAGCAGGAAACCAGATAAACTTAAAAAATCAGCAGTCCTCTATTACACAGATGATAAATGAGAAGGGAAAGAAATCAGAGAAACATCCCCCTTCACAATATCCGCAAATAGTTAAAGTATCTCAGGATAACTCTTACCAAACAAGTGGAAGGCTTGTATGACAAGAACTTTAAATCTCTGAAGAAAGAAATTTAAGAAGACAGAAGAAAGTGGAACATCTCTCATGCTCTTGGGTCGGTAGAATTAACATGGTAAAAATAGCAATCTTACCAAAATCCATCTACAGATTCAATTCAATGACCATTAAAATCCCAGAAAAATTCTTCACACACCTCGAAAGAATGGTACTCAACTTCATATGGAAAAGCAAAATACCTAGGCTAGCCAAAACAATCCCACTTAATAAAAGAATTTCTCAAGGCATCACAATCTCTGACATTAAACTCTACTATAGAACTACAGATATTAATCCACACACTTTTGAACACCTGGTTTTTGACAAATAAGCAAAAATATTAAATGGGAAAAATCACACTTTATAAATGGTGCTGGTGTAACTGAGTATCAACATGTAGAAAAATGAAAATAGATCCATATCTATCACCGCACAGAAAACTCAAGTTTAAATGGATCAAAGACCTGTACATAAAGCCAGCCACACTAAACCTCATAGAAGAGAAAGTGGAAGTACATTTGAAAGCATTGGCACATGAGACCACATCCTAAATATAACCCCAGTAGCACAGAAACTGAGAGAAAGAATTACTACATGGGACCTCCTGAAACTGAAAAGCTTCTGTAAAGGAAAGGACACAGTAAACAAGGCCAGACAATAGCCTACATAATGGCAAAATATAGTTACCAACCCCACATCATACAGGGGTCTGATCTCCAAAACATACAAAGAACCCAAGAAATTGGTCACTAAAATAGTAATCCAATTTAAAAAAAAAATGGAGTACAGACCTAAGCATAGAACTCTCAACTGAGGAATCTACTATGGCTGAAAGACACTTAAGGAAATGTTCAACACCCTTAGTCATCAGAGAAATGCAAATCAATACAACTCTGAGATTCCACTTTACAGCTGTAAGAATGGCCAAGATCAAAAACACTGATGACGACTTATTCAGGAGATGTTGTGGGGTAGATATATACTCTTGCATTGCTGGTGGGAGTGCCAGCTGGTACAGCCCCTTTGAATATCAGTGTTCTGATTTCTCAGATAATTAGGAAACAACCTTCCTCAAGACCCAACAATACCACTTTGTGATATATATCCAAAGGATGCTTCACTGTCATAAGGACATGTTCCCATCTATGTTTATAGCAACATTGTTTGTCATAGCCAGAACCTGGAAACAACCTAAATGCCCCTCAACTGAAGAATGGATAAGGAAAGTGTGGTACAATTCCACAATGAAGTACTACACAGCAGAAAAAAAATTATGACATCTTGAATTTTGCAGGCAAATGGATGGAGCTAGCAAACATTATGAGTGACGTAACCCAGATACAGAAAGACAATAATTACACGTACTCACTCATAAATGGTTTTTAAACA
The DNA here is from genome assembly GCA_001685075.1 of Bramus lutescens. Taxonomy (NCBI): domain Eukaryota; kingdom Metazoa; phylum Chordata; class Mammalia; order Rodentia; family Cricetidae; genus Bramus; species Bramus lutescens. The sequence continues at coordinate 96,726 of LOEQ01008226.1, forward strand.
TAAAGCAAAGAAGACCAGCCCACAGATCCCAATCCTAGAGAACCTAGGCAACAGTGAGGACTCTAAGAGAGACATACATGGATATAATCTACATGGGAAGTAGAAAAAGACAAGATCTCCTGAATAAATTCGGATCATGGGGACCTTGGGAAAGGGTTGAAAGGGTGGAGAGAGACAGGGAGGGGAGCAGGGAAAAGTAAAGCGCTCAATAAAATCAATAAAAAAAGAAAAAATGAGTAATCAAATCACATGTCAGATGAATTAAATATAAATCATTGGAAGAAAATTAAATGGTGTGTTGTTAAGAAATATGTGGTAACTTAAGTGTTCTCAATAATTTCTCTTCTAGAATTTCAGTATGTTTACTTTGTATTGCATTTAAAAATAAATTAGGAGCTTGGGGTGGGGCTGAGGTGGGGGGAAGGGGAGATGGGGAGAGAGAAGTGAGAAGGGGAGGATGGGG
>LOEQ01008227.1:28901-40404 GCA_001685075.1 Bramus lutescens
GTGTGTGTGTGTGCTTGTCTTCAGTCATGGATACATGAACCCAGAGTCTGGTGATGGCCATTTGTACTTCATCTTTTTAAAAGATTTATTTTCATGGTTTTCAATTGTGTGTGTGTGTTTGTGTAAAAGTATTTGCACATGAATGAAAATACCTTTATAATCCAGATGGTGGCACTGGATACCGTAGAGCTAAAATTAACAGGTGGATCATGGGAATTGAACTTGGATCCTCTGAAAGAGCAGTACATTCACTTAACCACCAAACCACTTTCCAGCCCATTTACTCCATCTGCTGAAAAAGTATCTGTTACTTTCATTCACCCATTTATTGACCGGAATATTTATTCTTTATTTACAGCTCTACAGTAGAGCCAGACATGCATGAAATTTTGTGTTCAATCCTGGGGCAGGTGGAGAACTTATTTTTAATTTTAATAAGAGTGTGTTTCATAGCACCTGTTCTTTGAATTTACTCTTTTCCCCTTCATAAGAGCTCCCACTTCAAGGGGTTTTAAAAAATCTTTTGTCATTACCTGGTTCTGTTGAATGAATGTTACCAGAGCAGCTCTCAGCCTAAGGAAAGCAATCAGAAAGACTGTGATGACCCCATGATTGTACATAAATGGAAGTTTGTACCTGGAAGCTCCTCTAAAACAACAAGTGGTCATTCTTTGAAGCCAGTGATGTAGTGAAAGAGCCATTGTCTGTCCTGTACAAGGTCCTGGGCCAGGCCCTCAGCATAATAGATAAGCAGAAAAATAAATAAATAAATATGAGCTATTAATCAACAGACAGGCTTACACACTTCACTATTTGTGCTAGCTCTTTCTGTAATTGAGGATTCACTACCTTATTTTAATCTGTGTTCTCTTTTTTATTATCCTACAAAGCTGTTATGCAACTCTGAGATGAGCAGGCACTTAGCTCAACTATGACTGTGTCCTCTAACTCACAGAAAAAAAATGTATCCCTCTCAGCAAATCCCTGAAATGCTTATTTGTGAACAGCAAATATTCACCATACATTGACTTTGGAATAATATCACTCATGACTCTCTTACCTATCAACCTGATCACTCAACAAGTAAATTATATTTTCTCGTTAACACAGGATTTAGAGCATATTTCTGTATTTGCTTTATATATAGTACAAAAATAAGCATTAAATGGCTTGGAGACATTCAGTTTAGTTAAACTAAATCTTGTTTTTTTTTAAATAACCAACTGTCAGTTCTTTTTCTTTTCAAACGGGTGAGAATATAATTCTTTATACAGAAAAAAAACTGACTTAAAAATATTAGGAATATGAAGAGAGCAATTGTCATAGAAAAGTTTTCATTTCATGGTAGCCAGGAAGCAAAGGCAGAGGAGGATGGGGGACAAAGAAACCCTCCAATGGCACCTCCATTCACCTAAATCCTTTAACTAAGGTTTACCTCCCAAAGATTCCACCATCTCCAATAGTTCATTATTGCATCTAGGAATCTAGGTAGTTAGGAATTCATCAGTGGATTAACATGTAGATTTGGTTAATCACCTGTGGACCCTGCACTGGATTCAAACCTTTAATCCATGCTTTTAGGGAACATTCAGGTTCAAACTATAACACTGTTGTGGTTTGAATGAGAATGCCCCATAGGGTCATATATTTGAACCTTTGGTCCCCAGTTGGTGGGACTGTTTGAGATGGTTTAGGAGGTGTGGCTTGTTGATGGAAGTACTTCACTGAGAGAGGGCTTTGAGAGATAAAACCTCCTGTCACTTCCCTTTCTCTTCCTGTGCTTCCTGCTTGCAGAGAAAGATGTGAGCCCTCAGCTTTCTGCTTCTGACTCTGGGCCTATGGCTTGGTGCCATGCTTCCTTCCATGATGCTCTCTTATATCTTTGAAACTTTAAGTCCAAATAAACTGTTTTTATATAATTTGCCTCCGTCATGATGTTTCCATCATGCAACAAGGAAGTAATTAACAAAACCGCAAATGTATGCGAGCTTCCCAAGAAACACAGTATTTTTCTCAATTTCTATTCACTTTTTATCTCTCTCTCACTGTTATCTCCTGACAGCTCTCTGTATGTGTTTGTGTGTGTGCTTGTGTGCATGAGAGTACAGGTGTGTGAGGAAACTAGAGAAAAATGTTGCATTCTTGTCAATCACTCTGCTTTATTCCATTAAGACAGGATCGCTCACTGTCCCCTAGAGCTTGCTGTATATTGGCCTGGCATCAGCCAGGAAAACCCAGACATATTCTATTGCTTCCACACCCCACAGCTCTGGGGTTACAGGTGCATGCATGGTCATTCCCAGCTTTTCACAAAGATTCAAACTTACCTACTCGTACATGTGCAGCAAGTGCTATTACCCACTGAGTCATCTCTTTAGCCCTGATAACCCGGAGTTTTTATTAGAGTTGAACACATCCTCCACCAAATCTCTTTTTTCACAGCTGCTTTAGCAGTGTACTACAGTAGCCATTCCTTTAAAATGACAACCATCCTCTCCACGATCACATCTTGTATATCCCTACATAGTTCAATGTGGAATTAGAAGTTTCCCCCACCAATCTATATGATGTAAGGGAATCAATGGCAATTTCCTCTTTTAAAAAATTCTGAAACCATCCCTTATTGATTTTATGTGCCAATCACTGCACAATATTTACACCATGTTATGCAACAGTGAACTACTGTTCTCTGACATGTTTTATAATGTAGGTTTATATTTTAGATAGTCTTAGATTCTTTTTTAGAGAAGGGTAAATATGAAAATGTCTCATGCATGTTTGAAGTATTCAGTCAAAAAGATCTCAAAGGAACACAGGTATCTCTGTGCAGTCCCACATTACAAAAGAAGCAAGCCCAGGTTGTCTCAAGCACAAGAATAGCAAAGAGAGTAATGCTTCAGTTTTTGAGTTCAGATGGGAATGTTACAACAGAGTACTCAGAAAAGACCATGGATCAGTTACCAAACAAAAGTATCTGGGCAGGTACCAACCACTCCAAATCCCAATGGTGTATAGGAGTCAGTGGGAGCAGGCCCACAGTGGTTCCCTTGCTGAGGTTGTTTCCAAAACTTGCTTCATAGTAACTCCACAAGAGCATGGCTATCATCCCAGAGAAAGGATGGGAAGTTTTTGAAATAACTGTAAACGCTTTGTGTTGTCTAAAGTTATTGAAGCTAGCAAAAATTCAGCTTTAAAAAAACTGAACCAAGGGTAGTTTGTTTAATTTTGTTTATAATTGGAAAACATAATAGAAAAATCAATGTAAATTGCATAGCTTAAGTACTTGAGCTTATGCTCAAGGAATTTCACCTACTATGTATGTAGTATATCATGTATTTTACTAACATTATCTCTCACACTAATCGTGGATGAACTAATGATTAATCAATTAATTAACACAATATTTAATATTAATGACTAACAAAGTTAAAACAATGATCTGAAGTTTTATATTCCACATAAAAGAGAGAATACAAAGGTCTTAGACCTGGACTATGTCCAAACAGTCCTGTCTTAAAGTCATGAAGAAGAATGCTATGAAGTAGAGAGCTAGAGGGGAAAAGTTCATTGACATCATTTGGGAGGCCATGGACAATGGCCTTAAAAAAGTTGAATTATAGAACAATTTTGTAGACATTTACCATGCTACTCTGCCTACATAAACTGCCTCAGTTATGAAAACACAGCTTTGAAGAACCTTTAAAATGTCCCATTAAAAAGCCAACAAATGCTTGTAACAAATGTATTACTCTGATGTTGAATGTTGATAGTGTAGAAGGTTTGCATGTGGGGGGAAGACATAGGATAGCAGACCACTCTGTACTTTACATTCTTTTTCTGTGGACCTAAAACTGCTCTAAAAATAGTCCTTTTTATTTTGGTAAATTGCACATTAAATCCAGAAACTAAAAAGAGAATGGTGGTTGCTAGGTGCTTGGGGGAGGCGGAATGGAGACTAGTTGCTTAGTGGGTACAGTGTTTCATTTTAGGATGCTGAAAATGTTTAGGAATTACTGTGGAACAATCCTTTTCTACACTATGAATATGTGTTACTCTCATTGGTTAATAAAAGGCTGACAGGCCAGTAGCTTGGCAGGAAGTTAGGCAGCAAAGCCAAACTGAGAATGATGGAAAGAAGGAGGGTGGACTCTGGAGTCACCAACCAGATGCAGAGGGAGCTGGAGATGAACGTGCCATGCTAATAAAGGTACCACCACATGGCAGAGTGTAAACAAGAAATATGGATTAACTTAAAAATGTAAGAGCTAGTTAGTAATAAACCTGAGCTATTAACTGAGCATTTATAAGTAATAGTAAGCCTCCAAGTGATTATTTGGAAACTGGTGGGTAGGAGAGAAACATCCATGTAGGCAGAAACTGCCTGTTTGTTTCCTAGCCACCCAGACCCAAATAATCACACAGAGACTATACTAATCACAACACTGTTTGGCTAAAGACTCAGACATATTTTTAGCTAGCTCTTACATCTTGAATTAACCAATTTATATTAATCTATGTATCCATGCAAGGCTGAGGATTACTGGTAAGGATCTGGCATCTGTCTTCTTCAGCAGCTATGGTATCTCTCTGACTCTGCCTACTCTCTCTCTATATATATCTCTGCTCAGATTTTTCTGCCTGGCTTTACTCTGCTCAGCCATTGGCCCAAACAGTTTTATTCATCAACAAATTAAAGCAACACATATACAGAAGGACATCCCATATCATATCCCTTTTCACATTGGATTACAGGGAATTAGAGCTAGGTAGTGTTAATATAATATTGAAAATGTACTGAATGCAATAAAGTGACTTAGATGAACGTATTTTAGGCTTATGTTGTAAAGTTCACATCAATTAAAAATTAAAAAATAAAACATCATGAGTAATAGGTAAAGGTCTTCAAAGATACATTGTATGAAATTATAGCCTCCCAGTGTTGTTTTTAATAAAGGACTTTTGGGATTCATTTTGTTTTGATTTTATCTTTTGAAATGGGATTTTGCTATATAGCACAAAGTGGCCTTGATCATCTATGTGTAGATTAACTAGCCATGGACATTGGAACTCTATTCAGATCTTTCAGCATAAACTTTCTGATTGCTGAAACTATAGACATGTGTTCCCAATGCCCAGACCTCCAAGTTATTTTGAAGCAGTGTTCACATAGCTTTTTCTTGTATACACCTCTACATCAGTGTAATGAAAGCTCTGAGTGGAAGCTGTGGTAAATTATATATATTATCATTTCTGGGCCATGGAATACCCAAATTTGTCATTGTGTCTATGGGGGTATTTTGGGAGCCAGTTAGCATTTGAATTCAGGAGCTCATTATAGTAGATGGCCCTCTCCTATGTGGGTAGGCATTAGTCAATTCCATGAGGTACTAAATAGAGGAAAAGGCTGAAGAAGGAAGAATTTATCCCAATTTTGGTTCCCTTCATGAGGTGAGGCATCTCGTCTGATCTTATGCTCCAGACTGGCATGTAAATGTTTGCTTCCTCTGGTCCCAGGTCATGAGTCTCAGTCTATGGTCACAGCACTAGGTCTAATGATTATCTAGCTTGCAAATATAAGGCAGAGGACCTTATCAGCCTCCATAACCATTGATTGTCTCCCTACCGCCATCTCTTTCTCCATATATCTCATTACTTACGTTTCTTTGGAGAACTCTGACCTAACACAAAGGTATTTCAATAAAGTCTCAATATTTGTTTCAGCAAGTATTCTTTTCATCTGCCACCCACACGATGGCTGATGACATCTCACTGGACAATTTGGAAAATATTATTCTGGACCTTTTCAAAAATAAAAAAATAAAACACCTAATCCATTCTTATTTTAACTGTTCCAAGGAAAGTTTTTTTTGAATGGCAGCCTTCTCATGATATGTATTGAAAATAATTGAGTCTTTAAAGGAAAGTATGATTTCTAAAGAGCTTTTTTGATAATGCTCAAGACAATAGTAAACCCAATTCTGAATGAACAATGGGTGATGTGGCATTCTCCACTGTATGCTGCAAATATTTTTTTTAACCATTGGTTAATAAATAATCTTCTTTGGGCCTATGGCAGGACAGAATAAAGCCAGGCAGGAAATCCAAATAGAGATATAGAGAGAAAGTAGGCAGAGTAAAAGAGACACCATGTAGTTGCTGAAAGAGAAAGATGTGAGCCACCAGCCAGAACCTTACTGGTAGGCCACAACTTCGTGGAGATAACAGATTTGTAGAAATGGGTTAATTTAAGATGTAAGAGTTAGCTAGAAATATGCACAAGTTATTGGCCAAACAGTATTGTAATTAATATAGTTTCAGTGTTATTATTTGTGTCCAGGCAATGAGGAAATGAACAAGCAGTCTCCTAGTACAGATGGGGATATGAGAGTCATAAAGATAGAGTGTGCCTTTTGAATACTGCTAGGGTTATAGGCAGGAGTGCCACAATAGGAAAACTGATTATTCTAGCTATATATAGGTCAGTTAGGCATGAAATTGGGGATTTCATTCATTCGTACAAATGAATTTTCTATACACTTCAGAATGCATGACACAGTATGTGGGCACATATAAAATAGCTCGCATTTAAACAACAAATATAAAGCTGTCTGACACAAAGGAAATTTAACAAAATAAAATGGCCCTAGCCTATTGATTCATTGCTAGTAAGTGTATCTTTCTGTATCTTCACTGGAAGGCCATTTCTTAGATTCCAAAAATGTTGATTTAGTAATAATTAATGCCACTAAGAAAAGACACACAAGATTTATCCCTACTGCTTGTACTGAATTTTTGAGAACCCATTCTCTTTGCATGGATACCTTGCTCAGCCTAGATATAGTAGGGAAGACCTTGGACCTTCCCCAAAGCAAAGTGCCTTACCGTCTCTGAGGAGTGGATGGGGGAGGGAGTAGGAACTGAGATTGGAGTGTAAAATGAAAAAGGTAGTTTTCTTTTTAAAAAAAAATAAAATAAATAAAAAAGAATTATTCTATCACAATTTAAAATAAAGAAGCAACCGTACTATTCTTTTGTAAATAGAATAAATGTAAAAGCACATTGTATTTTTTCTGAAAATTCCTATGATTTATAAGTCCTTACTTTGCATTTCTTTGAAATGTTAGCATATATCCTTCAATGGAAGTTCATGTTCTCCTGAATCCACTATTATTATTTTACCAATGACTTTTTATGAGAATTACAGTTTTTATTAATTTACTGATAATTATAAATAATGTTATTATAAGTAATCTTTTAGTCATATAATAAAATCTACAAATTATTTCATTTATATTAAAATAGTCTTCCAAATAGAGAAAAAAGAAGAGAAAAGACACAGAATGGACTACTGTTCTATCATTGAAATCAGAGATTCTCAACCAAGAGTGATACAAAATAAAGGTAGAGAATGCAGAGTATTTTTTCTCCTGAAGGCATGCTTACTCAAAATGAGAAGTAAATATTTTAATTACACATTTGATTATACTCACAATAGTTCATTCACTTTTAAGAAGGAATTGCAAGTAAGAGCATGGGAGTTTAATTATTCAAATGAAAGCATGTGTCAGGAAAGATGAAAAAGCACAAAGAGGTGAAGGCAGATTCAGCTCAATAGGTTGTCTATTCCATCCCCACTCACAGCACACATTTCTTTCTTGAATTCCAAGGCCCCAAATGTCCCAGCAATTTAAGCTTTGTTGTCTATGAGTAGGTTATGAGAATTTCAGGGAAGTGTCGCAGGAGCTCTTAAAACTACCCAGGCTCTCCCAGAATAAGCATCTGGATCTGAACTCCCAGAATTCCAGACATTGGCATCTGGGACCATTTGCCCTGCTTTTCATGTTTCTTCACAGTTACAACATCAAGACCAAACAGGTTAACTAGAAGAACTGGGTTGTAAGAATGCCACTGCCATGTCTGCCTGTCTCAAAATGCCAACATGTGTGGTGGTAGCCCATGACAGGCACACTAACAGGGCTCCTGCTGACTATGCTTATGCTAGTTGGCATGCCCTCCTGGCCATGAGTGATTGAACCATGGCTGCATAATTATGTGTCTTGAACCCCTTCCATCTTCCTGTTCTCTTTTCTTCCCTTCCTTCAGATAGGTTTTTATTTTGGTGTCCAGACTAGCTTCAAAGACATGATCTACTCAACACAGCCTTTCAAGCAGCTGGGATTACAGGTGTGTATAACCACTCTGGTCTTGGACTATTTGTTTCTTCAAGAAACTTATAAATGAGGTTTATGAGGTTCATCCATACTTTGTGGTGTATGAGATTTGAGGCAAGATTGCAAACTGGAGAAAGGTTGGGCTGGGAATATACTGATTTGTCATATAATCATACAATCCTAAGGAATAAAAGGAGAGAAAGGTGGGGAAGAGAGAACATCTGGCCCTCGAGAGACAGAGATGTCCTGCTGCTCTGCCTATTTATTCTCTTTTGTTGTGGAGAGATGGAAATCAGGACCTCTTTTAAAAAGCTCTGCTCCGGAACCTAGTCATACCTTAGTCCCTGTGCATCTGATGGCTTTGGGGCCTTAATTTAAGGCCCTCATATACTCTAACCTCATTTTCTAGTTTCTGAGACACATCTGTATTGTTTTAACAAATATTCTCACACATATTCTCAGTTTTGCAATAAAATAGTGCAAATACTCTTCTGCTATTTGCAATGGAAGTTTCTATCACTTGGATATACATGCATCCATATCCATCAGAGAATTGCCCTCAGGACCACAGCCAAATATTGATTCTCCAGACTCTGGATTGATTGTTTTTTTTTTATTTCTGTGTTGTCAAGTACATTTAGCTCATAGCTGACTAGGATTATAGACTTTTGTGTTAATTTTACAATAATGGGGTAACAAATTATCACACACATGCAATAATCCTAGTCCAGCTGTGGTGCTTGGAACTGGACCAGGATCTTCTTAAGAGCAGGACACTTTTAATCACTAAGTGGTCTCTCCAGTCATATATCTTATTTTTATTTTTGCAATACTAAAAATTAAATTATTTGTTATTAAATTATATTAAAGAATCACCAGTAATACTTGCCTTGTACTTTATAATTTGTTACTTTATATTTTTATGCATTAACAGAACAATGAAAATGTTTACAAAATCAATACATAATGGTCCATATAGCATATATTCACAGGTTTCAGAGATCAGGAAATGTACAGCCTTTGAAAGCCAGAATTCTGTTTAAAATAACACAACACCCTAGTCCTCCTCATGTGGATGCCCCATGGGGTTTCATGATAACCTTGAGATAGGTTTCTGCTCTGCAGTTTTGTTGACATCTTAGAACATTCCAAGAAGATAAACCTCACTGTGAAGATGTTTATTAGGCTTCTTATTATTTTGAGTATAGAAATGCCCTAGAGTCCAAAGGAACTCATACAGTGAGTTCTACGGTCAACATTGAAAGCTTGAATTTTGTAGGAAAATGGATGGAACTAGAAAACATTATTTTGAGTGAGGTNAGAGAACTTAGACAACAATGAGGACACTAAGAGAGACTTACATAGATAAAATCTGCATGGGATGTAGAAAGTACAAAAACACAAGGTCTCCTGAGTAAATTGGGAGCATAGAGACGTTGGGGGAGGATTGAAGGGGGAGGGGAGAGGCAGGAAGGGGAGCAGAGAAAAATGCAGAGCTCAATAAATATCAATAAAAAATAAATGAATAAAAATTTTAAAAGAAATCAAAAATATAAAGAAGCATGGCTTATTCAGGGCCATTATAAGAACTGTTTGCCAAATACAAAGTTCCTTTCCAATGACTTTACCCATTGTATTTAAATTCTTCAAATTACCATATGTAAAATGTTTGCTAATTTAAATTATCTCTGTTGATGACATGATCTACAGCTAGATAGACATATAGATAGCTATAAAGATTATACCGAGAAACTTCTTGAACTGATAAAAAAACATTAAAGCTACATGATGATGTGGGATTCCCCTCTGTATGCTGTGAATATATTTTATTACCATTGGTTAATAAAGAAACTACTTTGTCCTATGACAGAGCACAATAAGGCCAGGTGGGAAATATGAACAGAGATATATAGAGTAGATGGAGTCAAGGAATCAGCATGTATCTTGAAGGAGACAGAGGCTGGAATATCACCGGTAGGTCATAGCCTCGTGATGATACACAGATTAATAGAAATGAGCTAATCCAAGATGTAAGAGCTAGCTAAAAAATATGTCTAAGTGATTGGCCAAGCAGTGTTGTAATTAATATAGTTTCTGTGTGATTATTCGAGTCCTGGCAGCCAGTAATGAAAGAGCAGTCTCCATTTACAACAGGGCATAAAGCCAATATCAAAAAGAAATCAATCAGTAGTTGCCAGAAATAGTGAGACACATGCATAATACCAACTGAGAATCTAAGAAAAGTGGATTATGAGCTCAAAGACTACATTTTTATCTTATGTAAAATTTTAAAAAAGAAATCAATCTTGTTTCTATATACAAATAATTAACTATTTCAAGTAGCATGTTTTGAAAATAAACCCATTTAAATAACAATCAAAAGCAAACAAGTAAGATATGTATATGCTTAACTAGGGATGTAAAAGATCTGTATTATTTTACCTATTTAATACTGGCAAGAGAAATGGAATAGCATACAAATAAATAGAAAGTATTTGGCAGACAGGAAGAATACTGCTGAAACAGCCATACTAGAGAAAGTCATCTAATGGTTCAGCACACCATTTATCAAAGTACCAATGTTATTTTTCACAGAAACAGGAAAATGCAATTTTTAATTTTATTTAGAATCACAAAAAAGCACAAACAAACAAAAGATCCAGGCAATCAAAACAATCATAATAAAAAAGAACGAATCCAGAGGAACTAGTATTCTCTGATATCACATTTCTTTGTTGATCTGCTATAGTCAAAATGATAAGATTCTGATAAGAGCCCATTGTTGTTAGGGCTGAATAATGTGTCATGGTATGGTTGAATATAGAAGTAAAAACAGCTAAATACACAAAGAAAAATATTTCATAATCTCATTTATATGTGTAATCTGAACAGCATAATAGAAATTTCCAAGTATACAAAGATAGAGGACAAAATAGAAGTAACATGTGTGAAGGGCAAGGGACACAAAGAAATGAGATATAGGTGAAAGGATACAGAGTAGCAAATATGTAGGATGACAAGTACAGAGATCTAATGTAAACTATAGTCAAATGCATAAGAAATTAATGCAAAATGAGTATAACTATCCCTAAAACAAATAAACTAGCCAAAATAGGATAACTGACTTAATAACTATGCTACCTTGCTTTGTATGATTGGCCTTCCATATCTGTAGGTCCTGTTATTCAAGGAGTTAGTCAATCATGGGTTAAAATAATCTGAAAAATTATAGGCTCAATGTCCTTTATTTATGGCTAGAATCCACTTATGAGTCAGTATACATACCATATTCATCTTTTTGGGTCTGGGTTATCTTACTCAGTAAAGTGTTT